>JAUMHH010178996.1:0-15248 GCA_032359455.1 Chlamys rubida
CTGTATACAATAAATATTATAATTTTTGCTTCTAAAGTACGAAAAGACATCTTTACGTTTGTTCTTATCTCCCAGACCCTGACAATTTGCTGTTAGAATTTTGATACCTTCCATTTAGAATTTTTGACATTTAAAAATAATATATAGTAGAGCTGCCCTATTGCCAATCTATTACATTCTGGACACAACAGAATAAATGAGGGGATAGTAAGAAGATGAAACTTTAATGCTATATATAGAAGTCCTATTACATACCTGACAGAGCGGAACACAACAGAAGAGTGAAGGAAAAGATGTTCGACAGTGCCGTAGAAGAGAAGTAGCATTGGCGAACAAAGGATAAGGATAGTAAAGTAAAGGGAAAAAATATAAACATACATTAATATAAAGTCAAAAACAGAGAGTGACGCACTATCAACCATACACACTAACACTAAAAATTCCTTACTAGATTACATAGTACATACTATCTTCACATCTTTCTCATCACCGGAAGTTATTGGTGTAACCGGATATTTGATATAACATATAAACAAGGACAGGTTCCGGGCAAAACAATCCGGCAAAGTAAAAAAGTTAAGCCAGTGTCAGACGATTTTTCTCCATCAGCCACCTACACATTGTACTACATACCTACGACAGAGGCCTGATACTGTATATATGTGGCTACAATGTATTTACCAAATAGAAACTTACTGTACATATGCATATCCATACATGTATATATCTTGAGAAACGCATACCTTCATATTTTTTTTTTACTTTATCCAGCATGCAGGAATACAAATTTTTATGAAGTTGTGAACCAGTCAACCTACACAATCACATTTTTACACTAATCAAATATATTCCAGCTACAAAGGTATATTAACCTTTTTACCTTTAACCATAAAATATTTGCAACACCTATGCTTTATTTTGTACCTGTGGACATATGTATATATATACTTGCATCACATATGAACTTGTATTCAAATACATGTGGTAACAGTTATTTTTACTTTCTAATTTGTTCAGCAAATACTTGTAACACAAGGTATGCCAGGCTTAAACAAGCTTTTGCTTTTTGTATTTATCCCTGAAATACTATACATATATATGTATACTGGTGGAAATATATATATATATTTTTTTAATTTAATTATGCTTACTGGAAAATATTCTTATATTTATAAAATATAAACTTGCAACACCTATATATATGTGTGTGCACCCATGTGAATAAACCGACATTTGGGCACATTTTCACACATATTAGCCTTCATGTTTTTATCTTGACCCAGCATGCATTGGAAAAGCGTGCAATACATATGTGTTAATTGTATTTCTTGCATTTATCTTATATTCATATTTATGCACTTTTTACATTTTTGTACATCAAATTCTTTCAACATTTATACATGTATAATCCTAGACAAGTTTTCTTACTTTTTACAATTATCCAGGAACGACTTGGTACACATGCACTAATGTACATTTTCAGTTATATGCATTATGACACATACATTAATTGTTCTTATATATCATTCACATGTGTTTACATGGGAAATATTTCATGATTTCCTTTTAGACATATTTATTTAGTATAAAATAGTTATTGACAGTCAATGCATTTAGAAACATATAGAAACATACAAGCTTATGGTATATTATATTAAACTATTTACAAAGTATGTGTATTTTTTATTGAGTATGCAGCACGATTGTGTAAATTTTATCTGTAGGCAATCTCTGTGAGCACATATATTACGTCCGGTCTTCCATTTTTACATTTATCCGTGAGTACACTGTAACACATACATATAATAGTTATTATAATTATGAACAAATGTTTTCAGCTCTCTAACATTTATATGTGTACATGCAGGCCTAGCTATATTTGTGGAGCACTTTTATACCTCATATACTATGCAACCAAACTTTTTTACATCTGTTTTGTAAGCAAAAAAAACCGAGGATATGATCCCCAACTTTGTAACAACACATAAAATAAACAATAAGATATGATACAGGCCCTATTACATATATGATATTATATTGAAGTCACATGTCATATTCTATATCTGTTCAATCAACATGTATAAACACAATATATATATATCTTTGTTTTTTAAGTACTGTGATGAATTTTGTACATGTTAAAGTCACTGATTTCACAGATACAGACATGTGTACCACATGCTTGTAAAGTTCTTTCAGGTTCAAGCATATATATCAGCTCGGGTCATTAACGGGCAAATTTATTGTCATCCAGCAAGAACTTGTCATACAGCTGAGTGTCATACATAATTCTCCTTTTTTTTCCATTTTTCAACAAAGCAAACAGTTTGCCATCAGTACTCAATGTCCTTTCAACACATCCAAGATGGAAAACCTCTTTCAGTTTTTGCTGGTTGGCTCGCGTTAGGTCTTCTGTAATGACATGTCCTGATCCCCTGAGTGCTTTCCTGTTCTTGATCACTTCGATCTTTTTTCTGCGGTGGGTGAATTTACAGATCACACTCCTTGACTTATCTTTATGGTAAGGGCCTAACCTGTGGGCAATGTCAATATCTGACTCGTTGATATCTACCTTCAACTTGTCCTACACAAACATAACGATTTTGTTGACACAGTCCTCTACAGATTCAAACTTATTGTTATCCTCTAAGCCAATTATTCTAATTGAGTTCTTTCTGCCGTGTTGTTCTAAGTCATTTTGTTTGTTGTCCATCTCATACTGTTTGTCCTCTAAATCTGCCACTTTTTGTTCCAGAGTTTCCACTGTCTGTGTCAATTTTGAGCTCTGTTCCTCCATTTCAAACATACGCCCCTCAAGTCTTTCTACTAGCTCTCTGTTTTCTGCTTTAATTTCCTCACTAAGAGCTTTCATTTGCATATTCATGTCATGTTGAAGGGTGGAAACAATCTCAAAAATATTGTCCAGTTTTTCATCACTTGTCATCCTTTTTGACACATCACTTAATCTTCCAGAACAACTTTGGGAAGCTTTCACATGTCCTTTACTACTACTTGAGCTTGAACTCCTAGTAGAAGTCATGTTCACAAAATCAATGAAATACAAATGACTCAGCTATAGTGCTTCTGTATATGTCCATATATATATGTGTGTACACTATACAGGTAAGTTACCTGTGTCCTCCAAGGGTATGGTTGATAGTGGTCAGCATTGTGGTCACTGAACCATGGTGAGCTTCAGTCAGTCCTCAAATGTTTTTTGGTCAAATTACTGAATTTGCAGAAAAGTTTCTGTTCACCAACACTACAGTAACATACTATAGTAGGTATAGAATAACTATGACCAGCTTCGTCATGTATACTCCAGTATTTCCAGTGTATTCCTGATTTTTTCTAGAGAGACCAAAACACACTTCTTGTCAGGTTCACTGTGACCTTGACCTTCATTAATACTTATATTAAGGATCCCTACACACCAGGAATGTCCTCTGTTACATTGATACTTATATTAAGGATCCCTACACACCAGGAATGTCCTCTGTTACAGCTTGTGATGACTCTGATCTACACTTCGTCCAACGACATTTTCTTCCTGATAGAGATGGAGGGCTTCGGCTTTGCCTGTGTGCTCACCCTCGTGTTTGCAGGCCAAGTGTATCTCCGCTACAAGGAGCCAGATATCGAACGCCCTATCAGGGTAGGTGACTCTGTTGATAGCTTAAAGATGTGTGAAGCAGACAGAAAAATCTCAACCTTCAGGATAACATCTTTGCATTTTAGAGGTCAGCAAACCCTTGTGCTGAACCTCAAAATTCTTACCCTCAGGTCAAGATTTCTCTGTCGAGATCACACTAGAGCTATAGGTTATGAAATTCCTTGTGTGTAAAACTGACTTAAAACTATATGATCTGTACGACTTTCTTCTATAGGTGCCCATCGTTTTGCCGATTTTCCTGTTTCTTATAAGTGGCTTCATTGTGGTTCTGACGCTCTACCAGAAACCGTGGGAGAGTCTGGTGGCTTTGGGCCTTGTTGCCGGGGGAACCATCTATTATCTTTTGTTACCGTATCTTCCAAAAGCCATCACGGACAAAATAGGTTTGTATAACTTTGTTTCAGTAAGGCTGTTAAATGTTGCAATCACTTTTCTACCGAAATTGTTCCTGTTTACCAACTCATACTAAACCATCCAATAATTGGCACATGTGTTGGTCAATCTTAGCACTTAGCTATATAAGACATTATAAGTTGATTAACATCCTCTGCCAACTTATTCTGATAAAATCCGGAATTATGGAATGTGGTGGTGTGAAGATTGGCCCTGTTCGACTCTACTCCTCCATTACAAACAATCATTTTGGCAGATCAAGTTTGTTATCACAATTTCTTAAGAAATAAATGAGCGACCTTTCTCAAATCAAAATGTCAGTTTCCCTTGGACTGTAGATGTGCATCTTTTATTTTGGGACTGATTGGAAAAACAAGATGGCTGCCATGAAGCCATTTTGGATTTCATCAGTTCAAGCTAGGTTTTATATTGCTATTTTTCGAGAAGTTTCAGACAGACTTTTCTCATACTTCATGTATAAGTCCCTCTTTGTCTTTTGTCTTTGCATGTTTCATTTTGAGACTGATTTGGAATCCAGTTTGGCCCTCTACAATTCTTGGTTTCCTTGTCCATGCATTCAGTAATAACTTAATGTCATTTTTTATCAACAGATACATTCACACAGGCGACCCAGAAGCTCCTGATGGTGCTCCCTCCAGACAACCCCGACGAGGTCAACTGGGAGTAGACTGGCAGGCATCGGGACCCAGCAACGCAAATAGTGTCATCTGGAGACGTTCAGGCATCAGGTCCCTCGGGTCAAAAGGATGTTGGGCTAGGTGTTAAATGTTAATCCATTACATCCATGGAAGTGGGAACATAATGGTCTACAGTGACCACTAGCTGATGGGTGTCCGATACCCACACCCAACAGGTTTCTGGGTGACAGAACGGCCGGGAGGGCGGGGGGTGGTTTATAAGTTATTACATGACCAACATAATCGAAGTAGGAAACTAAACACAGAATATCAGAGGTCACGACAAGGTAATCAACAACAGAATAACGGGCAAACATTTCCTAGTGTACAGTGCTACAATCCTTTTTTCCTGTTAATTGAAATCTGGTCTTTTTTCCTTGTCCATTTATTTTGACAGATACATTTTGTTTATTATAATATTCTGTATTTAATGCACATATTATTTATTGTTAAAAATGTATTATCCACCTACCACCCAACTGAAAACAAAATGCTTTTAAAATATTTTTTTTAGCTTTGTATTCTATGCCACACGAGCTTCAGTCACTGCTTAACAGAATTTTGTTTTCTGTAATTATTTTTTTTTTGTTCATGGTAAGATGTAATTTGTAAAATGAAGAAAAAAAACCCATTAAGTTTATGACCTTAAGGTGCACAAGACGATGACAGATAATCAGCAAAATATAATCTAAATTACTGCAGATTGGAACAAAATTGATTCTTTAAGAGTTACAAGGGGTCTAAATTTGCGAATCAAACGAAATGTGGATTCGAACCAAAAGAGATCTCTTGGAATGATTGACAGAATATTCTGAATTCCATTTGATTGTATTAAAGATATTTTGGGATTTTGGTAAATATTGCATGAGAAACCGTATCTCGCACAAATTATGTTTAATTTCTTCTCTTCGTGACAATGGGCCAATTGTCTCCAGTGAAAGACCTTTTGGAAACTTAGGAGTGAGTTGGGTAGACAGGTTTCCTCATCTACTGAGGAACATGTAGAAAGAAGTTTCATATTGAACACTTTCCAAATTTCATGTCGGACAGATTTTTTGCCTTCGCTAAATCTCTGAAGATAATTTATTGCTGATATTTTTCAAATGTTTCAGAATCTCTGAAGACAATTATGACTTGTTTGAAATGTTTTAAAATTTCAAAGGATAAGAAAATTGTTAATTTATTCCTTTTAACACATTAAGAATCTCAACATTCATTGGTGAAGGTGCTTGTATTGTTATTGCAGTGTGTTAACTTCATTTTGCCTGATGGTTTTAGATCATGATTTCCTTCGACACAAATATTTCTACTGCATTTATCAGTATCATCCATGAATGTGTTGCATAATAAGTTCATTTATATAAAGGTCTGGCTTAACCAGTAAATATAGTGCATTTATAATTATGATGGTTTCTCTGTATTGTAACACATTGTAAGAAAGAATGTGACGGAGTGAGAGGCAGACAGAAGGTGGCTGACAGATGGAGAGACAGACAGACAGAGTGAGAAACAGATGGAGCGAGAGACAGACGGAGGTGACTAGCAGAGAGACCGATAGAAAGAGATTAAAATGAAGATTATATATACACACATACAAAATGTACATGTATACACATATGTGTTTTTTAAAAATATAAAAAAAAATTGCAGGTGATGTGTTCAGTTGTCTTGTCAAATGTTAAAGAGAAACATTTGGTTTTTACAGTGTTTTTGTATTAACAAGTTAGTATGTTCAGTGCTGCTGTTTGCATAATAATCAAATTGAGAGAAAACAAACTTTGACAACTTGTAGATCTTTGTATGGCAATTGTGTAGTTTTGCCTGAATACAGTATTGCCTATTGGAACTATTTCCCTCATAAATCTGGAATTCTGTGTATGGTATATAAACCAGATATTATGATGACCAGATCCAGAGGTGTATTTATATATAAATTTAGCTTGTGTTATCTCAATATCTGTACACTACAGACATGAAATAGTGTAATTTAATATATTTAAGCTAGAAGCAAGACAACTTGTTTCATGACCAAATGATCGGCTGTAATAGAATGGGCTGGAAACATTGATATGGAGATGATCAATTTTTCTCTTGATACGTTATTAATGGGACATCAGGACGAAACACTGGTGTGTGAGAGACAATGGAATTGATATCTTAATTGTTGTTATTTAATATTTATGTTGATGTGTATGTCATGCCATGATGATATGTACAGAATTATCAGATCTGATTCGTTCTATTCCGTCTTTGCGTATTGCAGAGTTATCTTCTCTTGAGAGCATGTATTGATTGTTACGTCATTGGTTTGTGAGAGTAACGTCATCAATTTTTGAGAAAACGACGTAATTTTCTCACACAAACCAATGACGTAACAATCAATACCTGCTCTCAAGAGAAGATAACTCTGCAATACGCAAAGACGGAATTGAGATGTTTAAGCTCTACATATTATATTACATGTGTAATTAATGTCCCCCGCTGTTGTATTAAGGATTATTTATGACCAACAGTAGAGGACACTTTCTAAGAGTACAACATTTGTTGTGACTAGTGTTTAAAAGATTTAGTATTTCCACTCTCCCTCATACGCTGGTTTACGGTCCATTGGTCAGTTTTCTAAGTTTGTAATACAGCATAGCTTGTCTTACTGACCCTTGGATATAAAGATATTCTTTGTAGATTAACCTGTCTTTTGTGAACACCTGTGTGATCTGACAAGTTCTGTTTAGACAGGTTATGTTCTATTATTTTTGTCAAAATTGTTTGATGTATATGTCATACACATCACTGTCTCCATACTCTCCCTAAGTCATTATCCTGTACAACATATCGTAGCTCGTTTGACGGTTACTGTTCTGATGTACGATGGTGACTACTATTAATTCTGCCAGTATCTGTTACAGTAGGAAGTGTATACATGACCATGCTACATACACTGTCATCAGTTAGATGGAACTTATCGAAGGTACATCTGTTGTGCTTGATTATACTGTTAAATACCGAGGTGTTGTCATTTGTTTTTAGCTCGGTTGATGAGTGTGTTAAACCCGAGTGTGCTTGTTGTCATGGGTTTGACTCTCAGTGTGGAGCGGAGTATCTCTTACACATGTAGTTTACAACTTAACTTTCAGCAAAAGTATTTGCATAATACATTGATCTTTTGATGTACCTGGTAAATCGTACAAATACGGTTAATAAAATGCATTTTCCAGCAAATGACCTGGCTGCCCCCTCATGTGTTGGTAGTGACCTAGTTAAGTTACGATACCACCTTTCTAAGGTCAGTTGTGGGGTCAAGTTAACCTTTTGGTGTACTGTAGTGTAAGTGTTGGTAGTGACCTCACTGAGTTACGATACCACCTTTCTAAGGTCAGTTGTGGGGTCAAGTTAACCTTTTGGTGTACTGTAGTGTAAAGAAAGTAAGTTTCCAGATTCATGCCAAATATAACCCTATCTTTTTCATATCATGGCACTTACTGCAAACAACAACATTAAGTTGTATCCTAGTATTAGAGTAGAAATATATCGGTAGTACGATTCATGTTATCATTAAACATCATTGTGTCCTTGGAAAAGTTTGCATTTTTTGCTGTTTATTTCATGCTGTATATATTTTTATGTATTTAGTAGTGTGCTATGATTATATAACAAATTCTATACATGTATTTGGTATCGGTGTTAAAATGTGATATCAGTGTTCAGTGTTAAAATGTGGTATAATGTGGTATCAGTGTTATAATGTGGTATAATGCGGTATCAGTGTTAAAATGTGGTATCAGTGTTATAATGTGGTATCCGTGGTATAATGTGGTATCATTGGTATAATGTGGTATCAGTGTTATAATGTGGTATCATTGCTATAATGTGGTATCCGTGGTATAATGTGGTATCATTGGTATAATGTGGTATCAGTGTTATAATGTGGTATCAGTGTTATGTGGTATCAGTGTTATAATGTGGTATCAGTGTTATAATGTGGTATCAGTGTTATAATGTGGTATAATGCGGTATCAGTGTTATAATGTGGTATCAGTGTTATAATGTGGTATCAGTGTTATAATGTGGTATCAGTGTTATAATGTGGTATCATTGGTATAATGTGGTATCATTGGTATAATGTGGTATCAGTGTTATAATGTGGTATCAGTGTTATAATGTGGTATCATTGTTATGAAAAAAATCACAACTACATATAGTGAGTTGTGGATGAATTGCTTTTCCCAGATATCATTGAAAAGCATAATTCAGTGATGTGAAAATTGTTCACATAACACATACATTATATTGTGTGTTTAGTATTACAACAAAGTGTCCCTTTTTGGGGCTTTTCCAAAATCAACCTCCATATAGGGTAGATTGGAACTGAAAGCATGACAAAGTAAATTAATAATTATTTCAGAGGAAATTTTCTTTTAAGGCACAGTTGAATTGAATCTTGGAACTGAAATGACATGTCCTAGCCACAATAAACAGAATTTAACCAATATTAAAGTGTTTACTACAGAACTGCCTTATATGCCAGTAATAAGTCATTCTGTATTCTGATAATTACATGGTCTCCTATAGAAAGCAATTCATGTCGGTGTTCATCTTACTCTAAAACTAGTTTATGTGTGTGTAGGAGGGGAGAACGATTTGACAATTTGTCGTAAGATTAGTAGCACAATAACTAGTTAACATAAGATTAGTAGCACAATAACTAGTTAACATAAGATTAGTAGCACAATAACTAGTTAACATAGAGTCCAAATTGTGCCAAAATTAACAACATGTAGAGTTTGTTGATTTTCATTTTTGTGTTGAATTAAGTTTTGGCTTCAATGTCTACTGTGAATAACATTTAAAAAAGGGAGAGTAGATGTGGAAGATGTCCGAACTCTACGTCGGGCGAGTTTTGTTGGAGAGTAGATGTGGAAGATGTCTGAACTCTACGTCGGGCGAGTTTTGTTGGAGAGTAGATGTGGAAGATGTCCGAACTCTACGTCGGGCGAGTTTTGTTAAAGAGTAGATGTGGAAGATGTCCGAACTCTACGTCGGGCGAGTTTTGTTGGAACTTGTCAGAAGCTGACACTTCACTGGCTGGTCGAGCGGTCAGTAGATGATTGTGATCTCTACAGTAGTCATATAAAATAGGTTTTGTACAGTTGTCATATAAAATATGTTTTGTACAGTAGTCATATAAAATATGTTTTGTACACATCATAATTTTTGCTGGATTCCTTTTTTGCTCTGAACTTTTAATTTGATGTATTTTTAACTACTGGGTACAACATACCAAAGATCCATTTTCAGAACAGATCATTGAACATTTTCTGTGTCACCCCCATTTTGAATTCATACACTTTTCACTAATGACAATCTCTACATCGAAATTTGTTTAATCATAAAAACATTTCTACAAACACTGCATACAAGTCTTTTGTACATAGCTATCTAGGCTTATGTTGAGGTGTACAGATGTTTGTGTTGAGGACATGTAATTATACCGAAGCTGTACTTCACTGTAATTATACCGAAGCTGTACTTCACTGTAATTATACCGAAGCTGTACTTCACTGGAGTACAAAGAGAAAGCAGGTGTACAGCCGTGTGTGTTGAGGACATGTAATTATACCGAAGCTGTACTTCACTGGAGTACAAAGAGAAAGCAGGTGTACAGCCGTGTGTGTTGAGGATGTAATTATACCGAAGCTGTACTTCACTGGAGTACAAAGAGAAAGCAGGTGTACACCATAAGAAAGTAAATATATAACTGATTGTTCTAATTTTGATTCTGACCAAGTGATGGGCTGTTTGTGGAGTAGTTGTCTTTACCTATAGGCAGCTTCTCTGACACCTACTTTGTTGTTGTTTTCAGGACTTTGCAGTGTTACAAATTTTGTTATTATTATATCTGTTGGTATGGTATGTGTGTTATAGCTATAAACTATGTGGGTTTTATGTAATCCATTTTGTGTGTCAAAAGTATTATTTCCAGGTATTTCTGTACAAGTTAATGCAATAAAAAAGTATTTTGTTTACTAAAATTTACCTGTGTAATCTCAAAAAAAATATCGGTAGTTAGCTGTTTTTGTCTCTAGTTAATTTCCATGACAAACGTGTTTTATGTCGGGGTATGGTGGATGAATACAGTATTGTAAACCTGTTTAATACAACCCCCGAGTACTGCTGACATCCTGTCTAATCTGACTGGTATCCTACAGGGTGTCAGATTAGACAGGTTTCGGTGTACATACATATAACACATACAATTTATCTCATAAGGAAGGTTAAATTTAGCACTGATTGGTCATGTACTGATGCAGCTATTTATATGCAAGATATATTTAGCTTTTTTATTTTAGCATTTAATGCGTGATGATGCTATAAAGCTGTCTTTCAGTAAAAAGCTATCTAGCTACTGTTTATATTTTAAAGTTGTGATCAAATAGTCAAAGGTGAAGCTTTCCTCATTAATTAACTAGAAAGAGCTTCCTTCTCAATGATGAACAGGTTAATGACCTTGACCTTTACTTTGTAAACAATCTTGACCTTGTCGCTGTACCTGGTGCACAGGTCCCGTTGTTACATGTATCCGGGCATAATGTACCTATCTGCTAAAAGGTATTTGTGGCGTGAACTGTTTTGAATAAAAATATTTTGTCGGTGAATTATTAACATTTTGAGTGTTTTTTGTTCTTTTTGTCAAATACTTAAGCAAGAATACTAAATCCTATACTGTGAAATCTAAAAAGGATGTGAAATATGTATGCTACCTTTTACAACAAAGCTGACTTGTTTTAGAGTTAAGCCCTATGTGAAGTATATATATGCTACCTTTTACAACAAAGCTGACTTGTTTTAGAGTTCAGCCCTATGCAACCTTCCACATTAAACCCAAGATTTGTTTTAAGAGTTATGGAGAAAAGCTACCTTACACAATAAGCATGCGAGATGTTTTACAGTTATCGCCCTTAAAATATTATAATTTTGTATAAATTCAGAATTACTGGAGTGTTACATTTATATACTTTAGTGAAGCGTTCAGCTTTGTTTCTGGTGTGAAATTCTTATTGAAAAGGTAATGCATGTCACAGTAATGTAGCATACATCCTTAAGTGGAATAAACTTATAGCATACACCCTTAAGTGGAATAATAGCATACAGCCTTAAGTGGAATAGACTCATAGCATACAGCCTTAAGTGGAATAGACTTATAGCATACAGCCTTAAGTGGAACAGACTTATAGCATACAGCCGTAAGTGGAATAAACTTATAGCATACAGCCTTAAGTGGAACAGACTCATAGCATACAGCCGTAAGTGGAATAATAGCATACAGCCTGAAGTGGAACAGACTCATAGCATACAGCCTTAAGTGGAACAGACCGTAAACTTAGTAAAGTGTCTCGACTGTTGAGACAAAAATGTGTAAAGTTGAATGTTTGCTGGTTGAACTTTTACTAATTTCTCTCTTTAGAAACAAACAAAACAACTTTAAATAATACAGTTTTGATTTCTTTAATGTTAATAATATATAAAATATTTAATTTCTAAATATACCGGTACATAATATAATTAATGTAAATCAAGTGACCAGCACTTGTAACTGAATGTCAATGTGTGAGACATACAAGGCTCGGATTATAGAGTTATTAAACGGAATGTGATGTCTGTGTCAACACAGAATACAAAATAGTGAGTAGACATTAATTATTAAATATAACAACATTGGTATATTATACAATATTGCAGATTTAGAAAGTTAATTACTGGACGGAATAAGAGCAATACACAAAATCACAGAAAGTGGACGGGTGTTTTATCACCATAGCAATTACACCAATAGTACAAGTACATGTACTCATGAAAGAAGGTTCATAGATTGATGAATGCAAAAAACTGTTCATAGATTGATGAATGCAAAAAAACTACATGATCACACACATGAAAGCAACCAAATTACAATATGATGTGCGTACTTGTATATATACATTAATGTCTTTTTAAATCTTTCATTTAAATATACAATTCCCCTGATACACAACCAAAAAGAAATTTCAAAACTTATAATTTACTGTTAATTTCAATAGATGGAACACTTCCATTTCCTAGAAATGAGCATAAAATTTCCAAAATTACAGCAACATTTATCGGATACAGGACGGAACATGTACAAGTTTCATGCAATTAGTTAGTAAATGTTAGGTAATAATTATTACATAGTTCATCTTACGATGTAAATCGTAGAAGTGATAATAGTATAAAGTTAGTACATCTTTTGTGACATAGGAAATTCTGAGAAAGAATGTGTTCATCTCTTCTAAAGATCCATTTCAGTGATTTGTGTAAGTGAAGCTATAGGCGAAAGCCGTCACTGGGGTGGATACCATCATATATCCACTGGGGTGGATCGATACCATCATATATCAAGAAACTGGTTGGTAAAAATAATTGACGATTGATCTGAGGTGAGTGTTTGAATGAAAACATTAATATATATTGTGAGATTTCCAGGCTGAAAAAGTCCACGCCACAAGTTAGTCGGATCCTTTGGTAAGACGAAAATCACCATAATCCGAGTACCATATTTAACTCGAGATTCATAGTATAATTCTATTAGTTTACTGGTGAAATTAATAAATATATTAATCATAATTGTAAGAATGAATATTTAACAGACATAACTTATTTAGAATGCACTTAACATGTATCATAATTTACAATGAAATAAAAGTTCACCGAGACGTGAGAGTTCATTTACATGTACGTACAAATATTCCCTCAAGATAACTGTAAAATCAGACTAGCTGACTTAATGCAATAATGAATGTAAAAATGTCACGAAAATTTGATGAAAAAAGATGTCCAGAGGAAAACTTGTCGTGATCATCCGGTACTTTTTCGGACATTAGTCACTTCCACAAAGGGAAATAACTGTAGATGGTTAATTGTTCACACAGTTCCAGACGGGATACGACCTCCAAGCTTGGTGATCACATCCTTCATCTCGGCAACGCCTGAAACATCAGAAGGATTTAATTCATTAATTACCAAGTCCAGAGAACTAAAACTGATTTCTTTGTTATTTGTTAGGAAATACCAATATAATCAGGGTGTTTTGAAAAATAATTTTTAAATTAAAGTTAATACAGGTTTGCAAAGGCCAAGGGTAACGATATTTGGAAATCCTATAAACCAATTTCAGGTTCTTTGGAATGTTTGTATATAGAATATCTATGAGGTGACATTCTATTTATTTAAATGCTTCAAAAGGATCAATAACTTGCACCAAGGTAATGAAATCTAGTGTATTTCAATTGATAAAACCAAGTTAACAGAATTATGGCTTCTTGCAAATCAAAGTTCTCACAAAAATTTGTCTCTGTAAACATCGCCAATCATACATACTTTGTTTGAGTTCCCCATTCTCCTCCGTCAACTCGTTGTTACGACTTGACAAGAAGACAGCATCTTGAATGGAGTCCTCAAGTAGCTGTCTGTAGCGCTGGTCCAGGGCGGCCTTCTGCTCCTCGAACATCTCGCGGTAACTACGGAATGTCTGAAATAAAGGAATATCTCACGGTAACTATGGAATGTCTGAAATAAAGGAATATCTCACGGTAACTACGGAATGTCTGAAATAAAGGAATATCTCACGGTAACTACGGAATGTCTGAAATAAAGGAATGTTTCACGGTAACTATGGAATGTCTGAAATAAAGGAATATCTCACGGTAACTATGGAATATTTCACGGTAACTATGGAATGTCTATATGCACAAAGAATTAAAGAATGGCTGAGTTTAAGTAGAGAGGTGTAAAATTCAACAAATATCACTGAAAATGTTTCACATATGTTAAATTAATAGATCAAAGTCAGACGTTGCAGGTATGAAGCCTCCTAATTATACCAGGTGAGAAATACCTGTAACAGGCGTGTAACATACATGTAACTGGTGTGTATGGTACCTGTGACAGGTGTGTGACGTACCTGTGACAGGTGTGTTACGTACCTGTGACAGGCGTGTAACCTACCTGTAACAGGCGTGTAGCGTACCTGTAACAGGCGTGTGACGTACCTGTGACAGGCGTGTAACCTACCTGTAACAGGCGTGTAGCCTACCTGTCTCAGGCGTGTAACGTACCTGTGACAGGTGTGTGATGTACCTGTGACAGGCGTTTGACGTACCTGTGACAGGCGTGTTACGTACCTGTGACAGGCGTGTTATGTACCTGTAACAGGCGTGTTACGTACCTGTAACAGGCGTGTTACGTACCTGTAACAGGCGAGTTACCTACCTGTAACAGGTGTGTGACGTACCCATAACAGGTGTGTGATGTACCCGTGACAGGTGTGTGATGTACCTGTGACAGGTGTGTGACGTACCTGTGACAGGTGTGTGACGTACCTGTGACAGGCGTGTGACGTACCTGTGACAGGCATGTGACGTACCTGTGACAAGTGTGTAACGTAGCCGTGACAGGCGTGTGATGTACCT
>JAUMHH010179007.1:0-15248 GCA_032359455.1 Chlamys rubida
GCATGAAAATTAAAAAAAACCACCATTTACGCCATGTTAAACTTGAGCAGCACATACTACATGATTACATCACTTATAAAAAAGCAACAACTTAAAAAAATATGCAATATGAAATAAAACTCCACCAAATTATCACAACTGAGAAAAGCTGTATTAACAACTTAAAGATATATGCAACATTAAGAACTGAAAAAATGTAAGCATACATCACATCTGCTTAGATACACGCCATGTGTTCGGAAACATTGTACAAAAACTTTATTTAAAAATAAAAAGCACATGTCACGTAAACTAAAACCTTATACAAAATTCGCATTAGATCTCAAACAATATTTGTCACATCGACATGAAATAAACATGCAGTCTATCAAAGCAATACACAGCACTATATTTACAAAAATCATTTGTAAGTTTGATTATATAAAATTATACATCAGGTGTAACAAAACAATATAGATCTACAAAGACTAATAAAAATAAATAAATAAATGAATAAAGCACAAATATGTGAATATTTGATGCGTTTTACCTTTAATTGTTTTGAGCCTGTTCAATGATTTGATATCGTAAATATGCAAGTCGTTGTCCCGAACATTAGACAGAATGAATCGTGTCTCGTCCGGTATAATCACAATGGCGTCTATGGTGAGGTCTGGTTGACCGGAAACCCGTTCGGAACTGAACACCTGTACCCAGTTACTGAGGGTTCGTTTGGGGAAGTTGTACACGGTGAAGTAGTGCTGGTCTGTGTCCGTGAGGACCACGTAGTTCTCAGAGGCTAAGGAATATATAGGAACATATGTGTTTGGCTTTTTATTTTATTTAATGGGTGGTTCACTTCATATTACAAAATTTGAAACGTATCATTTACATCTTTAACGCGTGTTTGATAGGAGACAAATAAACATAAACATTGCTTCGGAGTATGTATTTGGTAAAGCAGATGGAAGTTCAGCGTTAAAGAAGATTTCACGACGTTCAGTAAAACAATCCATTAAATATGTCACGACTACTTGACCATTCATGTGTTTGTGTATCATTTGAAGTGTAAAGAATTCGCAATGTTAAGGTCAACGAAGGACTGAAACAGGCGGTAATAGAAAACCAGAAGGAAGATTAGACCCCTCCCAAATACCAGACGTAGCACACACGCCGATCATGATTTCCCGAAAAACGAAAATTAAAAAGATTTTTTTATTCGGATTTAGTTTTGCTAAATCAATATTAGACCAAAAAGGTACCTCTATGTAAAATGTCAGCATATAAGCACAAACAATAAAACAATGACAAGTCTACACATACTTACCATAAAAATATTGAACCTGGTGACGGAAGTCATATCCAAAAAAGGTATAATCTCAAATTTTCATTTAGTTTTGGTTTCACAACGAACTCCCATGTAACATATGAGCATGCTACCACAACAATTATAAATTGATATATATATAAATGGCAATTAAATACAGCCTCCAGAAAGAGACACAAACATCTTCTGTAACCAAATATCGCCAGGTGTCAGTCTATAAAGGTGAAAAGTCTAACCCCTAAAAACCCCCCAAAAAACCTAGCAATCAGGCCGGAGGTAAAGCATTTATAAGTTCTCTGTTATCAAATAGGATAATACTATGAAATCATTCTTACCCGAAATTGCACTTGGCATGCCCAAAGAAAATGCCAGCTGAGATTGCAAAGCTTCCACCGTAGCAACGCATTCACCGTTTTCGACATTGTAAACACCAACCGTTTTATCACAGAAAGTGGCCAGTAGTGTTTTTTTCTTCCCTCCTATCGCTGCCTGACCGCCGCTATTGTCTATGGAGAAAGCGACCTCACCAGACTCCTGTATTGCGATGTAGTCGTCATCGTAGTCTACTAGGATATACTTGTCATTACACACATAACGGACTTGGGACGGATTTAACTTAATGCCATCATAAGACTTGAGAAGTTTGCCTTCAGTCAAATCCCACGTTTTCACGGAATCTTCATCATCATCAGAACCTATAAGAAATATACAAATGATAACATCAGTCGTATTAAACATGATACATGATTATCGAATATTGCCCGATTTATAATCACACATTTGCATGTCAGCTTGATTAGGGCTTTGTATCTTCCTATGAAGTTAAAAGTTAATCCATTAAAAATTACCCGAGATATAGTACGGGCAATGTTTCAGCAATTGAATAAACGGGTATTACTCTGTAATGACGGTCGGATACTAGTTTTTATCAAACTCGTCCGAGCTTTTGTGGAAATCAACCTTCGTATGCAGTTTTAATTTAATCCATTGAAAATTATTTCAAGCGGCCACCGTGGGCTCATGTCATAACATAATACGTCCCGTCTTTCGACGGACGCATTAAAAGGGGTGTTTAGCCCTGATGCAAGGGGAGAGAAATTCAACAATCTCCATAAAAGACCAGTTAAAGATGATAAAACAACTTACATGAAACTGCAACTTTTCCGTCCTGTCTGATATCCACTGAAAGAACAGGACCCTGATGTCCGGTCAAACAATATATCAGCTGACCCCCCGGTTTTATAAGGACTTCCTGGTCCGGAGCGAGGAATGGCACATTACATTGTTTACACTGGCCTAGGAGGTCTATGGTTAGCTGAGGTAAACAACGAGTAAAACGTAATGACGATAGCAATACGGTTAAGAACATCTAAAAGTAGACACAGTATGTTTAAGGAATAGCTTGCTATTTTGGTCCGGTTATGATGTTATAACTCCAGTTGATCACGTGTAAGTAGAATAGATGGTGAAGCAAAGCCATCAATGATACTCGAAACCTGTCACATTCTATGGTCAGGTAAGGAGATGTTAACTCCAGTTTGCGGGAACAATGGTGTTATTGAGTGAATATACTGTAAAGATTATAAAATAGCGACATCATATGTACTCTTTGTGATAACCATACCTTTTCTACTGCCAACCGATCCATGAGTTGTGGAGCCAATTGTAAGGGGTCGTATAGCAGTGCACCCTGGGACATCTCAAACGCCGCTTCTACAGTTTCAAGGTCACGGTCTTTTGGATATAGTTTTCGGGCAAACGCGAAATCATCAAGGACATGTCTGATTTGATATAGAAAATATGGATAATATAGTTTTGGTATACAAGGTCTAAGCAAGAAGACATTGTTGGCCTCTATTAAAAAGGAGACGAAATCCTAATCTTGAAAGGCAATTATTTTCTGTATCACGTAAGTCAGAACACATTGATTCACTAAGACAACTGCGTGAAACATCCATAATATACTTTAATCAAAGTAAAGTCTTTTTAAACTAAATTTACTGACTTGACACTTACCGTACTGAAGAAGCCACAACTTTAGCCTGTAAGAATTTAAAATTCAGCAGACATTCATTCTTTAGTTCAAGAACATCGACCTGTGTCCTATGATACGGGGCGTTATTCAATCTTCGCAGATTATACGTGTCTCCGTGCATGAGGGGTTGACTTGAAACATGCCGGTCACTCTTAACAGACTTTTTCTTCTTGTCCACGTATGGCTTTTTTCCCCCTTTAAAACAAATACAAAAAATGAAAGTCATACAATAGCTTATTTCACGAATGAGATAACAAATAAAATATATGTTACAGTTTCAAAAGGCTTTACAATCTGAAAAAAACCATAGGCAGAAATAGGAAGTAACTCACCATCTGCCCATTTCCCACAGAAGAAGTCTGCCAGGCCTTTGTTAATGTTGGCGGACACATTGGATTTACAGTACCTGGCTCGAGCGGCCTCTATAAATTGGCGGTGATACCAATACAGCACACGAATTCCATCAGATCCTCTCTCCACTACAGAATCAATGAAACACATTGCGTAGTTAATTGGTGGTTGTAACAATAAAATAAATGGATTCGATCGGATACTCTCTCCACTACAGAATCAACGAAAAGAGAAAAAATATAAAGACGAATTTACAAGTAAAGTACAAAGACGTCATCAGCACTCTCAACTTTAAAATCAACATTGCAAAATATAGTTAAAGGACAACTCCTGAATTAAGGTGATATACCAAATTCTTCTCTAATATTTACCCTCACAGAAAAATTATTAAATCAAAATAGAATGCAAAAAGACAGAAAAAATATGAAAACTATTCTTCTAACGATAATGAATTATATATGATTCTTTGTTACAGTTTCATAATATGTTTCTGTAAATAAAATGCTCTTTAAACATACATTTGTCAGCTTACCCACCTATATACTGGTGTATTTCCGCTTTTAGTCGGACAAGTAGCAAGGGAGGTAACCGTCTGACTGGTGGTACCCAGAACTGGTACACGTCATTGAGTACGTCATCGTCACATGACAAAACGTCCTCGAGCTCCGACTCCGACAGCCCATTCCTAGCTGGAAAAGTAAAACACATTTCTATTATTTTTCAGCCATTTAACACAATGAAAAGTCTTCTCCAGTGTATTTCCTGCTATTTGTAATATTACAAATTCAATGGTATAAATGACTTGTTCAGTTACGTAAGACATCAGGAATCCATACCGTGGTTTTCACTCAATACGAAATGTTTATTAACCAACATCCTGTGTGAAACCAATACTAATTCCAAATTTCACATTGTTGACTACATAACTGGGAGTGTCGCATTTTGCACGTGTTTTGCTAGTAAAGCGTCTACACGACGAATACTAAGAGTTCACAATAAAGTTTTCGTGTGTGGGTGCAGTGCACGTGAAAGAACGATGATATATTTATGGGATTTTCAGTAATATACCTTTTATTTTGGATACACTATTTCTATAATGTGCCACAAGTAACAACCAGCTTGACAGTGTTTCAAAGTCTTCAGGTGAGTGCGTTTGATTTTTTTATATCGGTTGCCGATCAGGGTGCGCGGTGCATTGAATCGCAAGACGGTCAGTTGTAGAAAGATAACCGGTTTGACAAGTAATGCGCTTTTTATACTCAGCGAGACCCATATCCGTTATCAAGCAAGGGCAAACTAAAATGTCGGCACTTCCTTAGAAACGATAGTCGGAAGAGATTGGGAAGATCTCAAAACAAGAAAAAAAATAAAACTTTTTTCTAATCTCAATTAAAAGCTTTTTTAACTTGCACTCTCAGCTTTAGTGGGAAATTACTGATATTATAAATATATATTGACGTTTAAAATAGATCAGGCTACTAGACAAACTAAGTGAGATAGACCTGCTCAATTCGTTGATTTAAGTCGTATGCTTACTGATCAGTTTTTTTGTTTAACTTTTATTGAAGTCAGTTTGTATTGTTGTTTGCATCTTTTCTGGATTTCCACGTAGAATGCAAAAAACGTGGATTATTTTCAGAACATTGTACATTATTTACCTGTTATGAGTGGAAGGCTACTGATCAATTCATTTATAATTTCATGTCGCGTGACTGCATGTGATAGCCATTTACATGTCGCGTGACTGCATGTGATGGCCACTTACATGTCACGTGACTGCATGTGATGGCCATTTACATTCATTACACTTTCACAAAAGAAAAAGAGGATGCGGCTAACTGAATACGTACAGGCGGTTAAATAACCGAGGGTCCTCGACACGAATATCTGCCCGTGACTAGTCTCCAGTTTAGAAAACAGGGTATCGATGCTGCTTCTGATCGTCTTCTGTAGAACAGTTTCGCTTTGGTCCCAGTAGGAATTCCACCTGTTAGCACTTTCAAAAGATAGTTTCAGGAATAACGGCAGTGGGCAGTGGTAGACACTTTCGTTGAGTAAGGCCAACTGTAGTGGAGTGAGAGTCCTGTTGCCGGATTTAAGCCATTGCTGTATTATACCCTCAGCGTCGATTGGTTTCAGTTCAGGCACAAGCCAAAAGTCCCCTTCGTCTTTGAACATAGCCTATATGTATTGTAAAAATAGCATGACAGTCATCAATGATATCTTTTATATTAAAGTCAGTATTCTATGTTAAGAGCCATTAACAAGCTATTCCCAGAACATGTTTCTTTTACAGAAACAAGGCAGTAATATTGTTTTGTGAGTGAGAGGGTATATATATATATGTATCTGTTAACTTATATGAGCATGTTCACCTGTCGACCGGCTTTTTTTGTTTATAAAGTTAAGTACAGGATTTGACCACTTTATATACCAGATGACAGAGGGTTAGCGACTTTCTGTTGACAATTTACAAATATGGCGACTTCCTGTGTATTCTGGGGATGTCTCAGTGTAAGGGATATTAATGTGTGAGTACTCTTTGTTTACAGTGGTCGTCTCGGTCTAATAATTATCTATTTTTGATTAGCTCGTTAATGTGATGTTTTAAACATGTAATGTCAGCTTAAAGTACCTTTTAGTTCGAAAAACAAACTTACAAACATTACATGCATGTGTAATATAGCCATATAATAGAATACGACATGAAATAATGTATTTCATATAATTGAATATTAAATTATATGTCCAAGCATCAGTGCATCCTCGATATCCAGGGGTCACGCTCACTTTCTCTCTCTATACCCCTGGGATATGTCATAGCAAAATTAAAGGCACGAAGATAGCTGTTTGATTGGTCTTAGGTAAAAAAGCCTAACCAATCGCTAGGCTGATACCTGTCATTTGGAGATTACAAAGGAGAGACGCCCGACTTCAAAGCCTGTACATTTTTACCGTTACGTGACCGCGAGATTCTTTTGATGTACATCAAAAGATCGAACTAGTCTTCTCTTCTCGTCCACAAGGTGCTGCACACTGAGCCTTCAATTTTGCAATTACATATTCCAGGGGTGTAGAGAGCAAAAGTGAGCGTAACCCCTGGACATCGAGGATGGCATCAGTGAGGAATGAGGGCTAAACTAATGATAATTCGCAACGATGGTCCTTTAACAATCTACAACAGAAGCTTATCAAGACGATACCATATGTTAACACATATATAATCTTAAACTTAAATTTGTCCTCAACTGATTTTAATGATCTTCGCACATTGAAATGAATAAAAGGAAAGTGATCTTCTTTTTCTTTACAGACTGTTCACCTTGAGCTTTGGAAAGCATTCGAACTCCTCGTCCTCGAGTGTTGATACTATGAGTTTGACGTGTTTTCCAAGCGTCCTCGGTAACCAGAAGAGGCTCCTAGCATTATGGGAGATGTCAATCTGGTCTAATGAATCCAGAAGTACGACAAGAGGTTGCGCAGGTTTGGCAAAACTCAGTACATCTTCCAGTTCCTTATCCAATTCCTGTAGGCTCTGTTATCACAATTAATCATCAATCTTGTTTAATCTTTGTTCAAACGAAATAATGTTTAATCCAGTAAACAGTTCACAACAACATTACCGAGATTCCTGTGACAAGATTCAAATAATAATTAGGATACTAATTTTATCAGGCATGTATACTTTATATGAAAACTAGATCCCGCTTTTTTCGACATTTTACTTTTTGAAATATATACAGCGAAACAAATATGGTATGGAAAGGCTTACCATCAGTAACAATTTTTTATGTCTGTAACCTTGCTGTCTAGCCTCTCTAACCATGTGTGGACAAGCAGGGCTCTATATACACTAACGATTCTGCCACTTGAAAAAACACACAAGTTTGGTTGTACCCCCATTATAGATTTGTCGAAGTAACTACGTCACATAATGTTAATTCCTTCTTTATAAATTATCGCTAATATTACTAATATTAATTACCATTTCCGAGCGTTGTCCAGACAAAATTCTTGTCTACTCTACATATGTCTACATAATTATATTCTAGGAGAACACATAACACACAACAACTTTTTTTTTATCTGAAACACAGTATCGTTTATACCATGCAATAAGTTTAATAAACTACATTAAGTCGTTTAATAAGAACTTTATATAGAATGTGCGTCAATCACGATAGCCTTACCTCTGGATTATGTGATTCCTGGTTGTAGATAGCCTTTATCTGACAGATGACGGAGAGGAGGAGGCCGCTGATATTTGAGCTGTCAGGTGTCGTCCCAATAAACCTATCAAAGACATACATAAGGTATTGTGATAACAGTTAATGTAAATGTAAACTTTATCTATTAACAATCACCAAGTGGATGAGTGGACAGGATTGATCTTGGCTGGTGTCGTTGATGAAGCTTATCGTATCGGAACACCTCCTCTTACTTTCCTTGTTACTTTTTCAAGGGAATCCATTCAAAATGTTCCCTTTGTTCATAATGTGCCCTTAGTTTATTGATTCTGAATTCGAATTATGGTTTAGGTGATACTTCGGTATTCTCTTAGTGTTTTTACGTTACATTGGAACATTTTTTGTACTTTTTCAATGGTATCCATGTAAATTTTCCTTTTGTTCATATATTCCCCTCGCTTTTATCGATGCGAAGTCGAATTAAGATTTTATTAACACCTCGGTTTTCTCTACTTCCTTGGTCCCCCTTCCCTCTCCGAATAGTTTATTGATATTTTACACGTCTTTATCTTACTATGGACTTTGAATACTTTTTACACAGCTTTGGCGAACAGGCTTGATTATATGTATGTATCTATATATCCATGCTTCATGATATAAAGTTTTATAAATCTCTCACCTAAAGTTGTTGTAATATTTATAAACTAGCTAGTAATTTGGTAATCTTGAGAAGACGGGCGTGAAAACTGTCTAGGAGCTTGATACGTCCAGTAGTGTAAATTGGTTAATGAAAAAATAATCGCTCTATTTACCGTGTAAAACAAATATATTCCGACTTTGTCTTAATTGATGATGAGGTCGTAGGACATTAATGTAGGTAACATCAATTATTTATTCTGTAAATGATCATCCTATCACCGTTTAAGGTCCTGGTGCTATATTGGAGGTGCGCTCTATATCAACAAACTGATTTTTGATTATTGATCCCAGTGATAAAATACGTTAATATGTTAAAAAAGTGCTACTAGTACAAGCCGTAACCGTGTGTAATGTATACGTTTAATGACCTTGGACGTAATCTGTTCCCTCTCAGCATGCATAAACTGCATATTTACGAGTTAGTGGCCCGTGCCTATCCTAAAGTACTTGTAATTCGTTCCTCTTTCTCGAGAATTGGAGCGGAGCAGAACTATATGTGATCAATATAATTTGGATAGTTTCGTTCAGAGTTATTCAGTTATGAAATATCAAAGTTGTCTACTCCTGTTATTATTCTATTAGGTAGGATGATGTGGATAAACTATGGCATACTACCATCAGTAATGCATTACGCCAGATATACATGTTCTCCGTTCATCTACTTTTTAGGAAATAGTCACTATAAAGTGTCAAGACCAAAGCGTTAAATACAAGAATCGAAGTCGCAATTACAATATCTGGAATCGAAGAGATATCATGTTGGGAAGACATCACCAACCCCCACAGTATATCCGGATGTGCAACAGGTACTAACGGAAAGGTAAACGTATCCAGCACAACCCGCAGTTATTATAGCAATGTTTGTAGACACGATTTTATTATGTTTACCTGATCACGACTGCAGGCTGTGTGTTTGGCATCCACGATCGGACGTTTCGGGCTGTCATGGCCATCAATGAGGTCTTTCCACATCCAGAGGCCCCATGTATAATCAGCGGCTTCGTGGTCGTAGATTTGATGTACGTCTCTATTTTCTTCAAAAATATAATAACAGCTCAACTGTCAGCGTGCTAGAAACACATGATTTTTCTACAATGGAATCCTTGTAGATTAATATGAAACAAATTATGGCATGTTTTCTGTTAGTCTACAAACATATACGATGCTAGTTTAAGAAGAGATACACGATTGGAGCTTGTACAATAAACACAAACAAATATTGAAGATCACCGTCCTATATCAATATATAGCCCACAGAAGATATGCAGAATTTCAATAAGAATTGTCCATATGAAAAAAATTCTTTACATAACCTTTACAACACAGACAAATATCAGTACAATTGAACGTGTCCACTGTTGCTTACTTCTAGGGACGCCTGCCTTCCACAGAAGTTCTCACACTTTAGCTGACAGAATCGTATGTGTTGGCAGCATTCCAGCATGAGGGGATCGGTCAGTTCCTTGGCTGACCGCTGTTGTATCCCAAGGTCAATTAACCGGACCATCTCATTGAAAAAATTCTCCGTCATAGTTTCAAGGTATGTCTGGTGTTCGGCAGAATCGGGGTCAATGCCTGCATAGGTAGCAATACGATATATACAGTTTTTGTGTATAGTTGTGACATCATGGTTTCATTTACTCATAGGTATATGACTTAAAAATCAAATTTAAAATGTGTATCTCAGTTCAACAATCATGAAAATAGCACAGGGAGTCTTAAGGACGTACTTGAAAATGAATCAAATGATAACATTTTTCAGCCTTTTTCGTTAAACAGGTAAAGAGGTATGTACGCGGTCTAAAATATCACGCCTTTGCAATTTTTTTATCGAGATGAAGGAATAATCTTAGTATATATTTTGTTCCGTAGTAGGCTTATCTCTATGCGTTTAAGATGATTTTTTGTTCCAAAAACTATTTTTTTATTTGGGAAAATTTAATAAATATTTTATTTTAATGTATAGATCTACATAGGATTTGGGTAATAGGCAAAGCCTATTATAGCCCTCTTCTTAAATGATAAACAATGCATACCTATCATATTGATTACTAAATATTGCATTGATTGTTAAACATTTATTGTATGGGTAACTGCTGGCACAGCGGGTATAGACGGTGGTTACCTACCTTTGTCAGTCCACTGGACGATGTTCTGGTGTATATTTTCGGCTGGGAGGTGAGATTTCATCTTTGTTTCCTCAAGTGTATGGAGCAGCCTACGGGATTCCTGCCAGTACTCGTCCTCTCCGCTCAAGTCTAAAAACATAACCAGTCTTAACGTTGATAATGTGTTTCCTGTTTGATTCAGGTACTCGATCTTGATTTGAAATGAGGCAAGTTAACCGTGTTATACTACATGTCTCTCTATTACCCCGTATGTTGTATATGTAGCCATTTGTATTCCATTTTTGCACCGTGCGTTCTGTACAATATTTAGGACTTAAGAACGTTTACTACTTATTATTACCAGAATATACTTTTGCTAGCATATTGTACTGTTCTTACGTTTTAATCCCTAAATGTGTTGTACTGTATTTAGGACAAGTTTTCCTCATTGTGTTGAAGTTTATTTTAGACTATATCTCCAAAACAGTTGTACTGTAATATAAGTTTATCCCCTTAGCATGTTGTTCTTCAGTTAGGACTTTATCTTCTAAGCGTTTTCTACTGTATTTGGGACTACATCTTCTGAGCTTTTTGTGATGCATATTGAAAATTTTTCCTCGGGATGTTGTACTGTATTTGGGACTATATCTAATTAGCGCCTTGAAATGTATTTGAAACTATTTACATCAACGTTTTTGCCTAATTTTGAACTATGTTAAATGAAATGATCATCCGAGCTATCTAAATTCCTTTTCTGTATACTTTCCGAGTCCTATGTTGTGTAGGTATTTCTCGTATTTTTCTTACTACACTTACTAAATACTGCGGGTTTTGTAATTTCCATACAAGGTAACTACATACGAGTTGTATGTACTACGTGATACACTTACCTATATATCTTTTAAGTGTTGTTTTGTACTGGGTAGGGTCGATATTCTCTATGTCATCGATTTTTCGCCAAAACCAAAGGCAGCTTGGTTCAGGGCTGGGCACGTCAAGAATGCCTTTCTGGATCTCTTTCTCCGTAACTGCACACACAAACAAAATAAAATCAAGTACATGTGTCGACAATGTACAACATAGAGCATCACTCATTTTGAGACAAATAATTAGTTGCAATTACTACTACTGTATGTTTATTTGAAGATAGCAATGCAAAATAAATAATACTTACCATAGAAAATAAAATCCATTTGGAAACATAGCTTGGCAGTTATTTAACAAACCTTTGTTCGTGGGCATCACAAGCCCAACAGGCTGTTTATTTCTTGTGCAACTTATTACAATGAGAGAGACTGTTATCAGGCGGTTTAATACAATGTTCCGTATTTCTAACCGTGATAATAAAAGATACAAGGTATTACCCTTGCATCCAGAATTCATTTTGGGTGGAACTCATTAATTGTTATCTATTGAACTGAACAAATCGACGAATTGACACAGGAATGGATCCAAAACATTAAACCGCCATTTTACGTGATGGTAACGTGACTTATTTTATAACTTTATTTCGGGAGTCTGGCTTAAGCCAACTCTTCATGATGTAGGAATGAATGGGTCATTTACAAGAAACGTAATATTTTCAACAGCTCTCTCAGGTTGCCTGTAGTGAGCCGATTATTTCATTGTATAATGGAGAATGAAGAGATGCGAATGCGAATTGCTTTTCCAATGCCTCTATGGAAAGCCTTTCACGATCTTGGGAGCCTGGTTGAGTCGAAATTCCAGTGTAGCACAAAGAAGAGTTAAGAGTTACAGATAAAATGTGAAGTGCTTCTCTGCCACTTTCATGCAAAGCCTGGCTTAAGTCGACTCTTCAAGCGTATGACTGAAAGGGTTTACAACTAGAGACGGATTATTTCTCTGTCGCTTCTTTTGGGAGTTTGACTCGAGACGATTGTTTCAGTATTTCATTGACAATATTACTTAATAGAGATTTAGCATTTCCCTTCCTCTTCTTTAGGGAGCTTTATTCTATCTGGTTCTTTAAGTATTTTTACTTACTTGAGACGTAGTATTTCTCTGCTTCCTCTTTAGGGAGCTTGGCTCGAGCTGACGCTTCCAGCGCGTCTTGCATATCGCACTCATCATCGTTCCATTCATCCTTGGCCGCGCTCTGTAGGGCTTTATCACTGCTCAATCGGTTAGGTATGTATTTACTGATTGGTTGTAACACGTATTCGGGGGGCACAGCATTATCATCACGAAGATACCATCTATAAATTTAGATAAATTTATAATGTACAAGTATATAATACCCTTAACCTACCTGTAAGACGAACATAGTATGTTTACAAACCACTTTCAAATACGTTGATGATTAACTTGCCCTTTTTCAATTTTTGTAATATAATGAATTTAATTATAGTTATATATGTACCGAAATGACTCAATTCAGCTACGCTTTGTTAATCGAGACGAGGGGGCTCAAAGACTCTCGCACATCTATGACCAAGTATCAAACAAAGCGTAGCTGAATCGAGTCATTACGGTACATATATAACAACTATTGTATATACGTTTCCAGCGTAGCCGAAATCGACATCGATTTTATGGACAACTCGTACACATTTTACACCTTTGTGTGCATACGCTTCATTGGTCATTTGTCTGATGAAGGTGACAGTGTACATATCGTACTAGTCATCGAAACGTCACATAGAAAATGTTATTGGCTGTGTGAAAAGAACTTCTCATAATCCATACTTACCAACCTGAAGAAAATGTTTAGAAATAGTAACATGTACACTAACTAACTTACCTCATTTCATACTGTTATAAATCTGTATCATTGGCTATGCGCTAATCGGCCTTAAATTTATAAAATATTTCTTTAGTGTTGTTTCTTATTAACCTAGAACAGACAAATTATTCCGAAAAATTCAATCGATTTTTTCGGAAACTCTAGATGTATTCCGAAAGTTTACAATAGTCAGGTGTGTGATAGCTTGAGTTTGCAGGAATTAGAAAGAAAATCTGCTTACTTGTATAGACAGCCTTCACTTAGCGATCGTTAAATGGGCCAAAGAAGAATTCGAACTACCTATACGTGTTGGACAATTATTGTATAATACACGACTCTCACCAGGTGGTTTTAACCTTACTTCAACACGTCGATACAAAGTCTTCCTACTCTCGCCGTTTACACCTTTGATCTATTTAAATTGACTGTTGGTTCTAACCTACCTACTGTTACGTCGATAACGGTATACTGATTCACATTGCACTTATAGTCACCCCTTATAACGATTTCTCCTTTCATCGATGAGACCTTCGTTCCTCTTACCCTGGACTGGTGTATCCACAATGTTAGCCTGTAACGTTGTGTCTATTTATTCTCCACTACTAAGTAGAACTAAACAGTTGGTTACGAATTACACCTGAACATGCATACAACCATGACGTTTGAGCCGTTCCTGTACAGGGCATGAAATAGACTGGCCCCCGTCTCTAGAATATAACTCAAAAAATGTTGATCACTTGGTAGGGGGAGATAAGCTAGTAGTAAAATGCAGCCGAAAAATTCTTCATAAAAACAGGGGCTGGTAGCCAGTCTAGGCATGAAAGGAAGTATAGGACTCTATCAACACACCGTGTAACGTTTATAACAACCTTATACACATGGAAGTCTAGTCATACAATTAAGCAGATATCCTTTCTTATTCTCAAACCATTACATACCTGATAATCGCACACGTTTGTTAAGCATCTGAACATACGTACAACCATACAGTTTAAGTGGTTTTTAAAGGGCCTGAGAGGGAAGTATAAGACTATACCAATACACTATATAATGCATACTATTGCCTAAAAACAGTGAAGAGAAATGACAGCGGTGTTTAAAAATAAGTTATGACTACCACGTGAAAGTAAAAGATGTTAACATTTACATATTGTTAGTATCGTCGTATAATACCATCCAGACTGTATTTGTCACAAACCAGAAAATGCAACACTGAAGAAACATGAACAGACGCATAACATGTATTATATACATGCAACTGGAACACTACGCTGATGCCTGGCGATCCAGCTAGCTTCTATTGAATGAAAAATCATATTGGGCAACCGATTGAAAATAAATTAAATCAAGGCTAAACATATCTAAATAGTAAAACCGACATCATTTTAACCTACAAACGTCATAATTTAACTGTTTTGTACGACTCGATCCCTGTTAAATCTACAATCTAAAATAGTTGTAGTTGTATGCCATCCAAACAACCTGTAGACAATTAAAATATTTTTTCGAATGTTTTCTTTTATTTCACAACTACTTTAAAATCTTTGTTAACATTTCTAGTCGAAGGCATTTGCGGTAAAACTAAATCATAAGATTATTAAGCATATAATGGACATGTTAGAAATAATTCTATATTAGCGTTGTTGTTCAAACCTGAGGAAAAACAAAACTTACTTGGTGAGAAGAGCTTTGATTTCCTCGTTTTCCACTCCTCCCAGCAGGACCTGGAACTCGTCCACGAGTATGGTACGCGGTGGGCTTCGGTATCCGTACTTATTGGCGAGCAGAGACTGCAAGTATATAACATGTATGTCAGAGG
>JAUMHH010179018.1:0-15247 GCA_032359455.1 Chlamys rubida
TACGTGATATACTTTGCTATATAAGATATCTTTTTTTTACATCTTACGAAGAAAGGTATTCAACATTCGGTCCCACTTCAATTTATTTTATTTTTTTCACCATATGTAGTAGATACATAAAAATGAACAATTACTGCATATATGATTATTCATTATTACTACTGATAACCGCAGTGGACCTCCTTGCATAACACCAGGTTGAGTGACGAGGGTATCCTAACAAACTGTTAGATAAATGTGTCAGAGGCGAATGTTATTTTTAAAATGAGTTATGATAGTGTATAGTATTAAATTACTGTTATTTTGATACTAAATATGTCATATTCATATACATGAAGTAAGCGTTGTGATACTTTTAATTAGAAAAACATGCAAAATTTCCACAAAATTTAAAATATACCCAACATTGTCAACTTGCCTATGTATATATTTACAATGGTAGTCTATATTTTATACTTCTTTAAAAAAAATCATATATAATTATAACCTGTCTACAGAAAAATGTTTATGTAATATCAAAACCTGTAAAATACTTGTTTATCATGCCAAACATGGCCAATGCACAATTTCACACAATCATGAAGATTTTATTCTCATTGTTTACTATGGTAAAAACCGATAAATTTTCTGTTTTTGTTTCATACCAAAACACTTCATTATATTATACATGTTTTTAAGTTATGTGCAGCAGCGATAACTCATAAATATGTATTCTGCAAAAGTAATCTTTCCTCTGGAGAACTACTGAAGGTTGATATTGTGTTATAGACAAAGATATGCAGATATATAAAAACAATAAAATAATCTTAATAATAAAACTAACCTACACTTGATTATTATCTTATTTTGTCTTTTGCCCATTCATTAAACAAAATATGAAGGAATATTACATTATTTTATATCTTTAACTCTAAACAAATACAGCAAGGGCATATAACCTTGTATGACTCCCCATACAAACATAATATTTTAGCACATTTGATTCTTGTGACCTTGAACTTAGGTCAATGTCACCAATATTTACCAAACTCATATCCATTCACATGAAAAAGCTACTTGCCAAATATCAAGCTCCAAAGACTTTTTGTTATTAAGAAACACAATCTAAAGGAAAAGTGGAAAGGCAGCTTTGTTCTTAATTTTTTAAATCAAAGGTATTATTTGACAAATTTACCGGTTGTCATTTTGTTGGAATTCCTGATGTTGAAAGATGTCCAAATTGGAGTTCTCTCATTAGTAACGAAATTTCACATACTTATCTGGTGAAATCTTCAATAAAAAGAACAATTCTTTCTGGAAATAGTGTACTACTTGGTATCAAAATAATAGTTGGAATATGTTGCACACGATGATGATATAATTTTATAGTATTTGTGTCATTTAAATGCTCTAGGAGGACTTGTCTTACCGTACCTTTATAATAGCAACCACACAAGTGTAAGTCAATGAGGTCCCATTTGTCATAAACTGAATTCTGAAACAAACTGTTTCTGATTTAAGCTTTCCTTCCTATACCCATACCTTTTTGAATTTATCTTGTTTTGAAATTCCAAGCGGACGCTAATGTTAAATCTCCATAGGCGCTGACCCTACCCTTATATATAAGATAATAATATGCAAGACATCTTTTAATAAAGAAATAAAATATCTCATAAAAGATATGCATAAAATTATAAAGAACGAGATTTCGAGATTTCACTTTGAAATAAAAGTAGCAACTCCTGCCTTGACAGAAAATGGCGGAAAACACGGGAAATGTCGGAATACACAGAGCAGGCAATGAAAGTAGATTTCGTTCAGGCTGAAATGTGCTGCACTGTTTAGTTTGAGGCAGCGACGTTTATAATGCGTCTCTGTTTCTGGCTGTTAGAGGTAATGTTTGTAAATTTACCTGTCACATTTTGCATGATGAAAGTATTGGTAAATATATATAAATGTAAAGGTTTATAAAATAAATGATAAATGATTCGTAGCGATAGGGGTAATTATTTTACAATATTCATTTCCGATCAGTTTTTAGTTGTCAGTCTCGTGAGTATCTCGTTCCTTTTTATCGTATATACTTTTCTTTACACATATTATATACGATATAAAGAAATGATACAAGATATAATTTCATGAAGAAACCATATATCTTATAAACTACATAAGATGTCATATATACAGTACATGTTACATGTATATAGAAGATATCTCATAAAGAAAATTTGTACAATATCTTATGTAAAAAATGTCTTAGATACCTAGCATTTTTTATGATATATGATATGTTATATAAGATATCTCATAAATAAATATCTGACAGACATATGAAATAGAAAGTCTTGTATCTCATAAACAAAATTAATATTTTATATAATGTATAAATATATTATATTGAATATACAATATATGTAATAAAGAAGGTATATTTTATACTATTATTTAATACAGGTTTAGCATTGCTCCTTTGATAGATGTTAAGCTGACTTCCGGGCAGTTTCTGTGGTTTGGTGACAATTACGTACATGTGTACGTGATGTATGTGTACGTGATGTATGTGTACGTGATGTCCTCGCCATATATACGGAGTTTCCTGGATGCCCGGATGCTGACTTAATTTCTGGTAATTATCCAAAATTATACGACAACATCGTATCTGACTGGTATCTATAAATCGTATGACACCGTCATATGTTTATGAGCGCATGCATGGTCAAGTATGGCGACATATATATATTGAGATTTGCTAGCGCTGTTAGTCTGTATGGTACACCGATAAAGTTTGAGTCGTATACTGGTAACTTACTATACAGAGAGTAAATGTGTTAAACTTCCTTTTGTGGAACTCTTTCAGAAAGGAAACAGCAAAGTAGCATACATCCTTAAGGCAGAGAGTCCCATCGCTTTTATTATATTATTTTAGTTTTACATAGACCATTATAAATGTATAATGCGGGCCTTTTACGGGACTAAGATCGAAGACTTTAAAATTATCATTCCAGCAATTTAACTTGACCGGTAGCGCAGTGGAGAGGTCTGGGGATCAAATGAGAATTAAACGGCACTTTGTTTTTCAATTTCATACCGGCATGAACATTGACAAAATACCGTTCAATCCTTTTATTTACATTCTACATTTTTAGTTATAATTTACCTAAACAAAGATATTCCCTTATGTAAGCGATATTGAAGTGTCTTTGTCGTCAGCGCAAACAAGATTATTTGAACAGCCTAACCTCACCAAAATGTTTGGTTCTAACAGTTGGTTCATGTTAATCGATGCGGAGGGAGAAACTTCAAAATGACGCTGATCGATTTTCGTTCATAGCTCTATGAAAAGCAATTTCTCCTGGTAATGATTTATAGAGGAACTTGCAACTTGGAAAGGTAAATATATCCGCATGAAAGATATGTTATATGAAATAAAAAGAAATTACAACATATTTATTTCTTTTGTACGTAATGGTATTTTCCAGCAAATCCCAGTCAAAAAATACTCCGCTCATCTTCGTATATACTCTGCCTTTATTTCTCTCAGTATCAGTACTTAACTTTCACTTCTACGTAAAAATATTAAATAGACATCCATAGATCGACCCTACCACACCTGTAGTCCCTTCTACGGCCGCCCACTCATTATTCCATCATCTGAAAAATTCCAGTTGTCACAGCAGGCGACTAGATACACATGTAATATCTCGCCCGTCAGGTAATCCGGTATACTCTACGTGTATATACACACATGTGCCTTTTCGTACGAGTGCTTTCCTCACCTTTTCCGGTGTCCGCATTCCACTTGTGACGTCGTGGTCTTGTCCGGACCGCGTGGACCTATACCTACCGTTAATTTAATTTCTCACCCGTAATCTAGGAGGATGCTCACCTGTAGCTTGGTTTAGATCAATAACATTCAATCTGTAAATTTACCTATATTATAATCAGTGACGTCAACATAAAAAAGCTAACCACATTCATGTCTGTTTGCACATTGATATATATGTACATATATTATCAATGTGGGGAATCACGTGACCTATGATAGATCGGTTCACGGAATTTCGCACCTCGAGAAATAGCTTTTAGTTAAACCAGGGACGTATATTCTATATATGTCCCTGGTTAAACTGACAAATCCCTTTCATTTATAGGAATATCAATATAGCATATTACTTTTCAAGATGTGATTCAGTTGACATAGGACTGGTTTCAGTATTCTGAATTGCACGTATTTCACAAACATTCGTGCCAATAACCCAGCTTCCATACTCCAGGGGTTATACTCACTTTCGCCCTCTACACAGAGCGAAACATCCTCGATACTGAAAGGGTAACGCCCACTTTCGCTCTCTGCACCGTGAAATGGAATCATGTGTGATGGACGTGGTTGGTTTCATTTCACGTAATTAATGCAACAAAATCCGGGATAAGTTGCAACATATCATACAACACCGGTACCAAATTTAGATTTTCAGCAGACAGGATAAATATGCGAAACATTTTCAAACAATGCAGTTTTTGCAAATATTTGTGTTTGTGCGTGGAAACAATCATACCCGAACATTCACATACAAATATTACAAAATAATAACATGATATGGAGGACACTCCACATAGTGCAGTGGAGAATGGACACCAGTACACTTTACAATAATGATTTCCTCAAATTGGTAGCATCGTATATAACTTTGCTTAACATATTTAATTCTTTAGTATTTGTTGTACTTAAAAGCTGTACTAGTTTAAATAGTCAGAGACGTTGTACACACAGTGACCTAAGGATATGTTACAGCTATATTTGGACCTAATTGGACCTAAAATGCGGTGTTAAGAGTAATTTTACAAGTGGTTTAGATCAATTTTTTGAAATCTACCACGCCCTACGTATACGATCCGGGTCGTACTGTATATATATACATGTAACACCGTAGGGGTGCATTTTTACCAAAACTTGACCTAAACCCCTACAACGGGATTCCTTCCACATAGAGGTTTCTAAGCATTTTCTTTACTACCCCCCTCCATTTTCCGAAATAGTCAAACAAAAACACATAAAATGTTTTATTTCTGTTGAAACAAAAACAACATTTTTTATGAATTTTATATGTTAGGCCGTGTATTTCATCCATATATTATGTTTTTCGCACGTTGAAATACGACATGAATATTTGTTTACATAAGTTTAATAACGTGCTGAACAACAAATCCGTCATTGTCGCGACTGTCAGCTGTGGCCTAATACCCATATCCTGGAGCAGAATCTCTCTCCCTCTCTGTAAGATTTGGTCAATGTATTTAAAAACATACTTTTGGAAGACAACAGCATATATCCCAGTAAACAGATTAATAAATATCGAGTTACAACACAAAACGCGTTGTTCTGACGCATGCACACCAAGTGCTCTACGCGGGCCTTCCCAGGAAACTCCGGCCGACGTCTTCCCTGGCCTCCTTCTCAGAGCTCACACTCCCGTAATTTTAACAAACATATGAAATGTGGTACGTGCACTCGTGCAGCGATTAAAAATAACTTTGGCCTATCAAAACTAACATGTGGTGTTTTCGGTTTTACCCGTCATTTTTCCATAATATCTCCAAGTGTTACACTGTAGCTGGTCACCTATCTGGCATGTGATGTGTCTGTGTGCACTGTCGACCCCCTGCAACAATCAAGGCATGGATTTAACCAGATTTTGACCTCATTTGAACTTTGGATCAAAGTGCTGCTTTCTATTGATACCTAATAAACTGCATGAGTGACATACATGTTTCTGTACTTTTTCATTAATTTCTTTATTATCAGCCATTTTGTTACATAACTCTTAATATAAATGTATCTGTAGTGCTATTCGAAACCGACTCATCCTCGATACTCCGAGGGTTGCGTTCACTTTCGTTCTCTGCAGAGCGAAAGTGAACACAGAGAGCGAAAGAGAGCGAAATTGAACGTAACGTAGCCCCTGGAGTAAAGATAGCCCGACCAATGAGTTAACTGGTTCATTCTCTGCGAAAGTGAGCGTAACCCCTAATTAACCACAAATACCACTCCTGCATTCGTTCTAACTCGATAACTTGCTAACTCGATAACTTGGTACGCTTGATTTAATCATCTATTGGCACTAATGTTATAAACCTATATTTAATATATAATATATTACGAACTTGCCGCGTTGTTGTGTACAATATCAATGTGACACGTTCGACACGGGAAAAAACAACTTGACCAAGTAACATAATGTACGTAGGTTGTGGTATTATTTATTTGGATTAACACACCCATAGGGAAAGTAGATCTAATTGACTTTTAAAGTGTTTCTGTGTATATTGTGATTGAGTAATGCATGCACAAGCTCACGTTTTCAGATTATGTAACACATGTAACCTGTTTAGCATATTTCGTAGAATGTATTTAGGGCTAAGCTGTGGTAGTGACAACAGCCGTACGTGATCATGATAACACAAGCTGCAATGTACATTTAGCTGTTTATTGATGCAAGTTCACTCAGTCGCACTAGTCTAGTGCAAAACAAGAGGTCATACAGTTGGTACAATTTAAACATGCAAGATAAGAAATATTCTGGGTGCTATCTGTAGTTGTATATGTTATATTCGGGGAGTTAGTTCCACTGTTGTATTTATAAGCGTGACGTCATTATCACCGCTGTTTAAGTTTATAAGAAGTGTTATAAGCGAGACGTTATCTCACCAGTTGTAATTAATTAAGATAATGACGTCATAATGATGAAGTCAACACGCGGTCCATGACATTTATAGCTAATTTGAAACACATCGTAGCTGGAACACGTTAGATCTATCGGTACCATCGTTGCCTTCAAAAAAATATTTTAAAAACTTTACTTTAAATGTACAACCATCCCCTCCTTTCTACTTCAGTTTTGGAGAACGAAAGTTGAATATTTATACATAATAAACTCAGTGTAGTTCTCTTAAATATGACCTGTATAGAGTGAATCTTGTCGATTAAGTATGACCTATATAGAGTGAATCTTTTCAAAGTCCAGTTTCATCTGTGGACATCCCTGTGAGAATGCCTTTCACTTTTTCTTTGAGTGTCAACTTTTTGGCAATGACAGGCGTACTTTGTTTCAAAATTTGAATGCCTTCTGTATAGAGTTAAGTTCAGAGCTTCTTTTGTTTGGCAGTTCAGATCTTTCGGTGGACCTTAAAGTGTTTTGGCCACGATTTTTCATAATTTCATATATAACGGTCATTTGGTGTAAAAATACGTGTAGTGACCGAGACCCCGTGTGAACAGGTATATCTATCTAATCTGTCATAATCTCTTCTCTCCTAAACCTCTCATTCTGCTTTGTAGGTCTATAGAATATTAATAGTGTTACTGGTTCAGCAGATTGTATATATATATATATTTTCTTTTTCAAATTGAAATAATTCCGCTGCATGGCACTTTGATATGTTATCTGGAAAACGAACAGCTGATGTGAAAAGAATGTGTAGCTAGTGCGTGCCATCACGGAATTAGATTGCTACATATCTAAGTCCGTGGTGCCATGCAGTAGTAGTTTAAAAATATTCATACTCCATTCATCTCTATGATCTCTTCTGTCTTTCAAAACTCTCTTTTTATTTTATTTTTTAATTTTTATGTTCCTTGTTTTCATACAATTAATTTTATTGGCATATGTCGCTATCACTAGCATTGTAATATTATAGTTGAGGAGAAGGCTTCTATAAGTTGTTATAACTTGTGCCCAATCCATTTGATATATCAATAAAATATGTTTAAATAAAAAAAAAACGTCTCTCTCAGTACTAAGATGACAGACAGGCCAGGTGACGCCCCACACATCTATATCTGCATATTTTGAACTCTGTACGAGGTCACATGATCTGTGACGTCACATTGGCACGACTTATACGATGTCCAGTCCATTAGGCGTACCAATTCTGACACGCCCACTTTACATATATATTATCTAACGGTGTAAGGAATGCGGCAACTAATAAAATAATTACGTTGTATGGGTAAAATCACCAATCGGCAAATAAAGACATCAATTCTCCGAAAGAAAAGCTCAAGCCTGAATCACGGAAATCTACTTCCGTGTCTGCAACTTTTAGCTGAGAGATAGTAATACACAGTTACACACCTTAACATATTACCTGTGAATTAAAAGGTATTTAATACCTGTAGTTCTTACCACTTTATACTATAGCCAAAGGGCATTACGATAGGTGAACTCAGTGGCGGATCCAGAGACCTATCCCGGGGGGGTTTCCAAATTTCCATGGGAGGTTTTCAAGTGGGGAAAATTGAAGAAAATGGTGAAAATACATGGTTTTTATATAAAATTCTCAGAGGGGAGGGGGGGGGTCCTGAAGCCCAAAAACCCCTCTGGATCCGCCACTGGAACTAATTACCTCTGAGGTGTTACCTGTGAATGTCATGGCCAAAGGGCATTTAGAACCCATCCTCCAACTAACACAGGTAGTATGGTGTACTGATGCGTTTCTTTTTATCTCCAGTGTTGGAAGAAAAAAAGTTGTTGAAAGCATTAAAGTAAATTTTAACAGCGTGTAACTAACTGTATTTTGCTTGCGTTTTTACCTTAGGCTAGTAACCTGGACCGAAAACTGACGATGCTTAGAAGGTAAAAATGTATGTGTAACATATACGATATTATTTTTCGATGACATTTCTTAATTTTTAAGTTTTCTTAGTTTTGTAGTAATGGTGGTGATGATATGACATTTATTGAATAGTTTGAATTGAATATCACCAACTAAAGCGATCCCGACAGAATTCTTTTCTATTTCGAGTTTGATCTTCATGAATTTCACGTATAATTTAAAGCAAGCGATGAGTGGAAATTTGGGAACCTGTTTCTTTTCTGAAAAAAATATGCATAGAATATGAAGTAATATTTGTTGTGCTTAGGTTTTGGGTAATTACTTCAAGCCACACCAGACTGACGAATCTGTTTAATTATTCATAAAGATGTTGTAAAAAACTTATTTTAATTGTTGTTGAACGGAGAAGGTAAATAATGCCTCAGAACGGTCACTTTTTCATATATTTCAATACATATTAGAGAGAAAAATATTTTCTAATTCCACACAAACAGACTTGCATGTTACTTATTTTAAGTGAAAGGGGAAGTGGGGAAGGGCCATTTTCATTTTCGCATCCCGATTTCAGCCGACATCTAAAGCAATATTTCAACGAAACAAATATTTTAAACTATTATATTTAATCGTGACAGTGACAGTCTGATTGACACTTGACATAAATTGGTTGTCCACGTATACACGTATATAATTAAACTATACTGCCCGGTGTTTTAACCTATCAAGTAATCTACGTTCGCGATTATGAGAAAACCAAATTGAATAGAAGTTTATGCGTTCCATATCTACGTGCTCTAATACTACATCAAACTCAGATGCAAAAGCTGTTTGGTGAAACTTTCACTTTTAGACGTTGATATGTGGATATGTAACATTACATGGGGTATTAATTATACATGTATATACATATAGGAGGAATACATGCGATTTGTCAGCAGATTTCAGAACACTATAGTAGATTATATTGCAAATATATGACTCTAAAAAGTCACATAATTAAACTGGCTCTTACGTCATCTTCTTTTGTTTTAAATCAAGTAATATGTGGAGTTTTCATTCTGTGTAGCCGCTGAGTTATATGCGTTTAATTTTTTAATACCGCACGAATTTTTCTATTTCAAAACAGAAACTCGTTGAATATATATATCCAGTAAATTTAGGTTTATTTTTATTTGGGAATGAAAATCTGTTCGTAGATACCAATACAAAAGTATTCAGACGCGTGCAACTTTTCATCAAATCCAGCAGCAGGTTTTAAGTAAAATATAAGAATTATATAATATATGCCTTGTTACATTGTAAATGCTATCATGTAAATATCACTTTGTACTGTATTAGAGGAAAAGGCGTTGATAAGTTGATATAACTTGTGCCTAGTCTTCTGCGCAATTATGGGGCAATGAATATTTTTAAATCAAAAATGCTATATGCATATCTTATATACGTTCCGGTCGTATTATAATCGTCCTCCAATGTAATTTTTTACGTAAATAGTGATTTGTCTTCTTCCTGTCTTCAATTAAATTGGTAGATAATTGTATTTAGTATGTAGGTTCATGCCAAGAATCACACTGTCAGACGTGTCCGGTGAAACAAATCAGAATTATATAGGAGGGGTGTAGCTCCTGAATCCTATATCTACCTGTCATATAGACCAGTGACCCAAACGTGCCACTCTGACGTCACAAGTACATGTACCACGTGACCTGTTAGCTCATTAAAATTCTCCCCAGTAAGGAGCGGTCACCTTTGATTGCCTATATCTAGGTAACGGGACACTTCTGAACGCGCGTTGATGTATGATTCTGTATTTATTTAAGTATATTACAGGTTTCGCTAATTTTTACAAAATGTAAAAAATCGTGGCCAAAATCCTTTCACGATTTTCTGCCAAAAGAAATAACGTCATCATGTAGCTATCGAATGTAAGCCTAACCTAACCTATACGATCCGTGTATTGAAGTTTATTTCAACAGGTAGCTATACCGATAAATGTCTAGATCAACAAAACTCCTATCGCATCACACTGTTTTCAGATTACACTAGGATGTCATAAACCCTAAACCGTCTCACTCACGTCGACGCCCCTAGCGCGGTAAGTGATAAACATGTTGTTTACACCTATAGTTGAGTGGAGATCCGGGATGTCTGTCCTCTCTAGGGGTTTTCGTGTATAACTAGCTGATATGAGATGTATTTCTGCTGGTGTCCCGTTATGTTTTACTATAGCGCTAATATTTTTTCACACTATCAAAGAAATTCAGAACTTTCAAAAAAAAAAAAAAAAATGCATGAAAAAAATACTTAAGGGTGTCCGTACTACTTCCAAAAACTGTTACTATTTTTTTTTTATTATTTAAAGTACATATTATTGCAAAAGGCTTGGCCACAAGTTCTTTACAATATAAAAAAAATGCGACAGTGCCAAACCGGTAATCGAGCCCTGGATCTTCGTTCTCAACTGGGTCGCCTAACCATCCAAGCTACTAAAACGAAATTAATGGAGGTTTGTATAAAATATGTGGACATTTTGTTTGTGTTTTTCCTGCTGTTGAACATGTATCAATACATAATAAACAAAAAGAAAAAGAAAAACGGTAAGAGTTTTGATGTATGTAGTTAGAAGTCTTAAAAGCTATGTATCTATGACATTGCTCATCAAAGAAATTAATAACTGCACCAAAATGAAAAACCATGTTGATCGGTCAACGGGAGATAACTCGCAAATGTGAGTATTACAATTTTCTATAGCATGTGATGTCGTATAAATCTGTTAATTCGGTGTTATTCTTGTGTCACCTAGAGATCATGTAATCGTTATAAAAGGTGGAAAGCATAAGATATCGAGTCATCTGATAATAAAATTACACGATCACAGTGAAGTTCAGTTCGTATCTAAAACCGCGTCACTTTTTACCTCAAAAATGTTCAATGGGATTTTGAAGCAGAATAAAGCTACAATATTCGTTTACGTGTGAAAAAGGCAGCAGACATGAATGGCGAACACTGAAGTGGAGGCAACAGACGAGCTGTGTCATTCATATATGATGTAAATGCCATATCAACACAGTTCAATGCCTACATTTACTATTTTTGTATTACGCTTATTAAAATCCGTATTTAGTACAGATTAGTGAATGTATTGTGTATGCTTCATTATTGAATAGAACAGCCATCCCCCGAGATCATTTAAGACGTCAAAATAATGATGACGTCAACAAGGGTAATACCATTCAATATGAATGTCATGACCCGATCTATGACGTCATAATATTCTAACGTTGGATACCACCGACCCTTCTAGGATAGATGGTTTTCAATTAATAGTTAACCATCTATTAATTGAAAACAAATATACGATACATAACCTATTTGAGTAAATGTTGAATTTCTATGAACCTAGAATCAATTATCTGCGAGATTAACGGAACCCCAAAAGGTAAATATAGATACTGAGCTGCGTTCACGTGGCATTCATATGAAATATAAATGCAAATTAGTACATGTAGGTAGACCTAGTATCTGACTATAACATCAGAGTACACATAGAACCCCATTAGTACGCAAGGGACGCCTACAACCTCACTAGTACACCAGGGTAACCTAGAACCTCATTATTACACCAGGGTACACTTAGTGCATCACTAGTTCACAAGGGTACACTTAGAACCTAACTAGTACACCAGAGAACACCTAGTGTCTCACTGGTACAGGACGGTACATATTTAACCTCACTTGTACACCAGAGTATACATAGTGCCTGACTTGTACACTAGGGCACACAAAGAACCTTACTAGTACACCAGGGTACACTTACAACATCATTAGTACACAAGAGTACACCTAGAACCTCATTAGTACACCATAGTACACCTTCAACCTCACTAGTACACCAGGATAGACAAAGAACCTTACTAGTACACCGAGGTACACCTAGTAACTCACTTGTTCACCAGTGTACACATATAACTTTACTAATACACATGAGTACACTTAGAACCTCACTAGTTCACTATGGTACACCTATTACCTCACTCGTACTCCAGGGTACACAAAGAACCTTACTTGTACGCCATGGTATACCTAGAACCTCACTAGTATACCTGGGTACACATAGAACCTCACTAGTACACCTGGGTACACATAGAACCTTACTAGTATACCAGGGTACACATAGAACCTCATTAGTACACCAGGGTACACTTACAACCTCATAAGTACACACGATCTAGTACCCCACTAATACACCAGAGTACACCAATAACCTCACTTGCACACCAGGGTACACCTAGTACCTCACTTGTACACCAGAGTACACATTCAACCTCACTAGTACACCAGGAAACACAAAGAACCTTACTAGTTCACCAGGGTACACCTAGTACCTCACTTTTACACCGGGGTACACATAGAACCTTACTAGTTCACCAAGGTACACCTTATACCTTACTAGTACACCAGGGTACACAACAAACCTTACTAGTACACCAGGGTACACAAAGAACCTTACTAGTATACCAGGGTACACCTAGAACCTCATTAGTACACCGGGTTCATCTAGTGCCTCGTTTGTACACAAGGGGACATATAGAACCTTACTAATACACCAGGATACACAAAGAACATTACTAGTACACCGGGGTACACATAGAAACTAACTAGTTCATCAGGGTACACATAGAACCTCACTTGTTCACCAGGGTACACATAGTACCTCACTAGTTCACCAGGGTACACATAGAACCTCACTAGTTCACCAGGGTACACATAGTACCTCACTAGTACATCAGGGTACACATAGTACCTCACTAGTACATCAGGATACACATAGTACCTCACTAGTACATCAGGATACACGTAGAATCTCATTAGTACACCAGGGTACACCTTCAACCACACTAGTATACCAGTGTACACCTTGTACCTCACTTGTACACCAGGGTACAACTACAACATGACTAGTACACAAGGGTAAGCATTGTACCTCACTTGTATACCAGGGTATACCTGGAACGTGACAGGTACAGAACCGTACACCTACAACCTCAGTTTTACATCAGGGTACACTTACAACCTCACTAGTACACCAGGGTACACTTACAACCTCACTTGTACACCAGGAAACACAAATAACCTTACTAGTTCACCAGGGTACACCTAGTACATCATTTGTACACCAGGGTACACCTAGTACCTCACTTGTACACAAGGGTACACATAGAACCTCACTAGTTTACCAGGGTACACCTAGTACCTCACTAGTACAAAAGGATACACATAGAACCTCATTAGTATACCGGGGTACACCTGGAACATCACTAGTACACCAGGGTACACCTACAACCTCACTAGTACACCAGGGTACACATTCAACCACACTAGTAAACCAGGGTACCTCTAGAACCTTACTTGTACAACAGGGTACACCTAGTACCTCACTAGTACAAAAGGATACACCTACAACCTCATTAGTATACCAAAGTACACCTTTTACCTCACTAGTACACCAGGGTACACCTAAAACCTCACTAGTACACCAGGATACACCTACAACCTCACTAGTACACCAGGGTACCTCTAGAACCTTACTTGTACAACAGGGTACACCTGCAACCTCACTAGTTCATAAGGGTATACATCGAACGTGGTACCCTGGGTACACATAATCTATCCGTTTGTCCTAGAACCTAGACTGATCAATGCACTGCAGGAGTACAGATGTACCTACCTCAAAAGCCTCACGGGATAACAGCTAGTTTATTTTTGCTTCCTTTATTATGTACATGAATAAATAATATATACCTTCAAGATCGTTGAAAACGTTTTACTTCCCAAGGGCTAGATACATTCAATTAGACGACACAAAGAGCTGACATATTTTGTTTTACATTGTTTTATGTCTAATTTGGTTATTACTACACACAGTATGTGTTCCTGACATAAGCAGTGTTCAATACTGATACCTACTGAATAGACGTGGTACATGTAACCGGCATAGGCAATACAGTGCTAGGCTATTTATGATGGAGCGCTTCATGTTATATTTGATTGCCGGACCGGATCGGACCGGTCCTGGTTGTATATTTGTTGTTACCATGGATCATTTCAAACTAAACTGAAATAATATATCTGTGATTCACGATTGAAATGTAATGTACAACAGGTAAATGAAGTGTACGAGAACTATTGGGTGTGTTCTGAATTTGAATGTAGATATAGAATGTTCATGTATACTTTAGTTGACATTTTGACTCTTTGGTATGAACCTTTGTTTCGGTTAAAAGTTATATACTGAAGAGGGTTTCTATGAAAACCTTACCAAATATAGCTACGATACCTCGGAAGGTAAAAAATATGAACTTTATTTTTTCAACACAAACAATTATTCCACACAAAACAAAATATTCCACAATTTCAACAGTGTCAACATACAAACCAAAATATTCCACAGTGTCAACACTCAAAATTAAATATTCAACAGTGTCAACATACAAATATTCAACAGTGTCAACATACAAACCAAAATATTCCACAGTGTCAACACTCAAAATTAAATATTCAACAGTGTCAACATACAAATATTCAACAGTGTCAACATACAAACCAAAATATTCCACAGTGTCAACACTCAAAATTAAATATTCAACAGTGTCAACAT
>JAUMHH010179029.1:0-15246 GCA_032359455.1 Chlamys rubida
CGGTCGAAAAATGTAGGAGGAGATTGCCGGACAAACAAAAGTTTACGCCGGACAACCCCATACCATAATACTCCCATTTGACGGGCGTATAAAAATAGGAATTATCACACATCCGATTACAATCTGGTTCCTCTATTGGCTCATTATTTTGTATAGCAAGTTTGGTCAACGTAGGAGAAATAACATGGAACTTTTGCTGCAGACAACCTTCCATATGAAAAATAACAAAGGGCCCAATCTCTTTATATAGTGGAGCACGAGACCCAATTTTAGAATGTGACACTCCTACTTCCCAAGATACATAACTATAGCAAGCTAAGTTTGGTCAACGTAGGTGAAATAACATAGAAGTTATGCCGTGGACGTACTTCAGTTTTAAAAATAAACAAAGGGCCATAACTCTGTATATAGTGGGACACGAGACCCGATTTTAGAATGCGACACTCCTACTTCTCAAGATACATAAATATGGTATGTTTGGCCAACATTAGGTGAAATAACATGGAACTGATGCTCTGGACAAACTTCGGTATTGAAAATAAACAAAGGGCCATAACTCTGTATAAAGTGGGGCACGAGACCTAATTCTAGTGCCAGCACACCTTCTGTGGGTGATACAGGTATACTTCAAGTTTGATTAAATATCTTTAAAGGTTTAGAAGTTATGCCGTGGACAAACTTCGGTATACAAAATAAACAAAGGTCCTTAACTCTGTTAATAGTGGGGCACGAAACACGATTTCAGTGCGAGAGATTCGACCTTCCTAAGATACATAAATATGGTAAGTTAGGTCAACGTAGGTGAAATAACATGGAACTTATGCTCCAGACAAACTTCGATGTTAAAAATAAAGGGCCATAACTCTGTATATAGCGGGGCACGAGACCTAATTCCAGTGGTCTGCACACTTTTTAAGTTTGATCGGGTATACTTTAAGTTTGATCAAGATATCTTTATCGGTTTAAACTTTACGGGCCAGACAAGAATTTACTGAAAATGTTGCACTTATTTGACCTTTGACCTTGATGGTGTTTTTTCATATTATATTGCCAAAAAAGGCTCTATTTGGAAAATACACCCATCAAAACCAGTTTAGAGAACATGATACAAGCAACTGCCAGCATATCAATAATTGTTTTATGAATAGCAACACTAGACTGGGTCATTTACTGGCGACCAGGTAGCTCAATTAGTGATTGGTTCAGTCAGAAGGTTACAACGTAGTTATCAACTCGAAGTAACTACATGTACTTCTTTATTTCAAGGTGTTTAATTGTGTATAAGTCTAGTACCAGGTAGTGTTCAGGGTATTATTTATTTGTTTGTACATGTAATATCCATAATTGTTTTGTTTTTTTGTATTTTTTTTTTTAGATAATACCATCTTGAGATTTATTCAAGACAAATAGTAATTATACAATTTTGAAAATAAACAAATTATTTTTTTAAGAAGAATTTGTCTTCATACACTATGCAAGATTATTGAAATTTCATTTAAGTTCATTGATATTTTTGCTCAGGTTGCTGTTGTCTATCTTATATATTTTAAACAGCAACCTTCATGAGGGACAACTAATAAAAAAACTTTTTAGCTTTACATGCTGAAAGTATGCTGGTACATGATGACCGTTACCAAGTTATGAAGATTTTTTTTTCTTACATCCCTAATAAAAATTACAAGTCATGAAGATGTACATGTGCATGACATTGGTTACATGTCAGAAAGGTGTCTGCAGTGATGCAGCAGTTACAAGTCTGTATCAACATGTGTTTCAAGTCAGAAACATGTCACTGACATATGATTTACAAGTCAGAATGTTACTGGCTGCCCCTAATGCTATTGTAAAGGTGTCAAGCTCGTCAATCGATTCATAATGTTCAAGTCACCAGTGAGTATCATGGTATATATCTATCATGTAAAAACACATCAAACGACAACTCAGTCAAAAATAAATAACATTCATATAAGATAATATGATTTATTACTGCTTTTGACAAGTAGCCAACACAGCATAAATAAATATATATCTGCATAGTGCATATAGGTTAAAAATCTCTCCTACTTTATAGCTAAATAATTACTTACCATACCTGAACTGGTCAAGTGAAACCAGGTTCATCTTTGATGTTAACTTATAACTTAAATATCTTGAGAGTTCATTCCAGAATTCAGCACATTATAAACTAGAATGCTTCACTTTGACTATGAAAGTGAGGCAAAGAAATATGATAAACTTGAGAATTTTCTGTTATTAGGACAGTGGAAAATCTGCATGGAAGTTGACATTATTTACTGAAAGTGTACTGCTTGAAAATGCTTACCAATCTTTTTTCATAATCTGTATATTCTCAAAATTTAAGCCAAACAGGCTCTATTGGTACATTCATGGAATGAATCTCAGGATGAATTTTAAACTTGGAATGATGATAATAACAAGTATATATAAAGATACAATTGCCACAGTAATAACAATATACTTACAACCTGAAACAAAGGTTCATCATTAGGTTAGTGTTGTTCTCCATTAGGCCCATACACACACACACTTGTTCACTCTTTCATAAATGTCAGGGTACATGTGGGGAAAAGAAGTGATATTGGTTGGTATATATTGCTTATAAATTCTGATCGATCAAAATACCTAGTGATCTATCGGTGTATGTCAGTGGAATTATGAAGTTAAATCTTTCCATCAGTGTTAATATTAGTCTATAACCTTAGCATTGGTTCAATTCAAGAACTATAAGCTGTTATTACAACCACGAAAACCAAAGCAATAACCTTCAGTAATATCAGACAAAATGTATACAAGGATATCAGAAAAGGGTCATAATCCTATAACATTGGTCGTATTAAAATATTGATCGCAGGTGTACAACTTCCGTGTGTTGACTACCCCAGATAAACCTCGTTAATAGTAAATGGAGTTGCTTCATTATTCATTTACAAATTATTTAACTCATCATTGTATCAATATTGCTAATCAAAACATTTTTTTTTTCAATTTTCTTTTAATGAAACTGGAACTGAATTGGAGAAAGTGGTACTTCATAACTTGTAGCCTAACAGTTATGGATGACGTAACTGTGGATTAATTTAGTTTTACAACTAGTTCTGCTTGATTGAAAAACTAGGACCTCTGATCTGTAGCCTATTGGCCACATGTGTCTTTGTAAAGTATCAATCCAGATTATATGGCATTCCTCACAAGTTCCATATATCAAGGAACTTGAAACTATGGTATCAATACGCTATGACAAGTTTAACACAAAACTTGTCGAGTTTTGTATAGATTAAATGGGATTACAGTCTTAGTACAATTTGAACTCTGACCTTGCCCTTGCCCTCACACTCTCCGACTCTCACTCATAAAATAACAACAAAACGCAGAGGAAAAACAGAACAAGATAAACAAGGCTGACAACTCTGCTGGGTTTTCCAAATTTTATGTCGGCATGACAACAGAAATAACATCACAGCTACATGATGCTACATCTCTGAGAATATCGATGTTAATGTCACAACTATGTTATTACTGTGGCATGTCTACAACTGTCACATTTATCTAACTTCAGTAATATCCATAGCTTGGTTGTTAACAAACATAAACATAATTACTAGTTTTCTCATAATTAAAACATACCTGTGAAACTGGCATTTACTTGATACACAAAAATAGGATGTATAAAAACATGATTAAGCAGTCTGTTCTGGTCAAGAATTAACCAACATTGGTTTCTTCTCAAAATCTTTTTGCATTTATTTGTTATGAAATATTTCAATTTGTGATATGCCTGAAAGTCAAAGAAAATTATCTCTTCAATCTTTAAGAAACTACTAGTAGACAAGAATAGACTGCTGTTATATGTTGCTTCAAGTAAATTGATATAACCTCCTGTTCTATGTAAATCCTCCAGTACTTCCCAGCGTTGGCAAATTGTGCTACAAGTCGCTCGTACACCTGTCTCGCAACTTCTATGGTCTTCATCTGAAACAAACAAGAAACTCATTAAATAATTTACTAAACAACTGTTCACAATACGTTTGAATTTCACTTTGTGTATCAAACTTTGTTTCAGATCAAGACATTTGGAGCTTATATTAAACAGGACTGAAAACAAAATCACCTTAATAGATATTTAACTACATTAAGCCGTCCCTATTGTTTAACAAAAAAAAGGATTTAGATTTTTTCTTTTAATTTTCAAATACATGTATACGTATTCAAAATGGAAACAAAACTTAGACGTTGGCAAATCAGTTTTTACACCTATACACATGAATCTCTCACTTTTTTCTTTTAAATATCATATGCTGTATTATGTCTGGAATACAGATTAGCTTGCCAGTTCCTTAGCTTGACAACACCAAACTTTAGCTACCTGTGCATCCCTGATGAGTACACTCCATGCTTCCGTGTCGTATGGATGGGCCTCTATCCGCTTTTCTGCTTTCTTCAATTTGTCAGGGATGTAACCATGTTGCTAAAATTTGATACAAGACAGAGTAAACATGTTACAGAGAAAGTCTTGACAGCTCAAAAATTATTGTATTTGAGTGAAATACATCAAAATTTCTTGTCGTTGTTTTCATATTCACTAGTTTTCAATTACTGAAGTTTGATTCAAGACTTTAACAATTTTTTATAAATTTAAAAAAAACCACGTATTAATATTGAATTCAATATTCATTGGCCATTTTTTTCTCAGTCAATATGCTTTAAAACTACATAAAATAATCATGAAGTACATTTCAATACACATTTGAAACAAGCAAAAGACATTGGTTTCAATCATGAAATAGTCGAAATGGTAAATTGTTCAACTCAATCTAATTATGTACAACAGCAGAAAAGTCACCTGAAACTAGGAATACCTTTTGAACTGTTCATGAACTGGAGAGCTATCAAATTATCATAATAGAGTAAAGACCAACTAAATAGTGGTCAGAGTCAGGGGAGATAACTGGAAAAAATTTGCATGGTAAATATATAATTTGTTCATGCATCTCCTAAAGAAAATGTCACAAAAAAAGTTGTAATTCAGCATTAACCCATTATAAGAAATATCAAACAGATAACAAATATAAATATGTCAGAATAACAAGTGGCTCTCAAAAGGTAATAAACTGATAAAAATATCATTATATTTTGGGACTTTTGTTTCTTATTATTTTTTTCTGTTTTTGGTCCACAACAAAACAATACAGGAACTGAATGCATGTCAGGACTAGTAGAATAAAATGATGTATTTACAAGCAATGACCTCTCTTGATCTGTAAATAGAGCATACATCTTTACATTGTAAGTACTGCTTATTCTTCATTATAAATAGAGTGTCAGTATCATTAACTAGATATGCATTAATTAATTCAAGCTACTACATAAAGCCATTTGGTATCAATTTAGGATTTTATGGAACATGCCTGGTCTTTTTAAATTTGGGGGGAAATAATCACGGATTCAGTTTATTAGGTACATGGTTTGGAGCCGTCAGTTCTAGTAACATTGTTTTACTCATATGGATGTGCTGTCTCAGCAACATATAAGTTAGGATACTGAAGGCAATCATTATTTGTTTATCATAATATAAACATAGAAAAAAGTTAAATATACATCACAGTTGGAAAAGGTCTACACATCAGCAAGGCTTTCAGTTGACCCTTGACATTAATTCATTCACCCCAGAAGACACATTACACACTTCCAAATCAAAGGTTGGAATAGTTCATTATGAAACTTTAGGGGTGAATGAGTTAAGCAATTTTGGAAGTCGATTAACATTTCCCCTGAATTTTATAGGGTTAAAACACATGTCAAATAGACAAGTCTTTTCAAACACAAGAGTCAAAAAGATGTTCCCAACAGTCTATTGCAAGAGTTGTAGTCACAGGGTATTTTTTTTTACATATTTAGACAAATTAATTTGCGTAATTTCATGCAATAATCTCTGGTTTCAGTTTACCCGGGTATGAGATATATATAGTGGTAAAGCTATAATAGGTCGGGCTTTAACAGAAACAACTTTCTCTCCTTCCTTAGCATGTAGTACATGTTCAGGGTAAGAAATTTAATCATTCTTTTCTGAATATGCAAGAAACTCTTATTTACCATCCCGTTGTACATAGTTACACAACAACAAAGTTACACAACAAAAAAGTTACACAACAAAAAAGTGAAGTCACAATATTTCTGATGCAGAAACTGCAACACTGTTCTGTTGATTCTGAACCATTTCTTCTGATTGGAGTTAAGATGAAAAATACTTTTTCAAGTCCAGGGGCGTAAGATAAGCAAATTCCACCCTCAGAATTTTCAAATGTGTGCTCAACTCTTGGCAAGCCTCAGGTTTTAACCCAATATGAAAAACCCTTATGTGGCATTTCCTTGTACAATGTTCATACTAAACCCCTAGGTGTGAAAGAGTGTTGTCCTGTCTACATTAGCTGTGGGACTGCAATGCTGATTATCAAAATGCTCACATCATAACGGACGTCACATTACAAAACCATCCAATGGTTTTTGCAGCACTATAGCTAGGGACAACTTGTGCATTTCAGTGGCGACAACTATGTTATAGTACAGCAATATAAAAGTGTAAGACTAAGAGTTAAAATGTATTTAAGTGTAGACTAGCTGGTAGCATACTTGCCAACTATATATACACTCTAGGGAAAAAACAATCAGCAGTTCTTGGGGGGGAAGGAATAGTTATTAAATTCACTGGTTGAAAATACTCAATTTATAATAGGGTCCAAAATCAGGAGTCTCCCTCCAAAATAAGGAGAGTTGGCAAGTATGTGAGGACCACAAATTTTGTAAATTGTACCTGAATACTCGAGATTGTGGAAATTCAATTTAAAACACTCACTTCATTTGCATGCATATATATATATAATATACTATATTGAGAAAGAAACACTTGTTTGAAGTGCAATTGATTATTCATGAACAATTTATCTTTTTAGGGGGGGGGGCTAAAAATTGATGACAGATATTGTGATAATAATGTTGTTGAATATATGCACGTGTCAAGTCTTCAGATACTGATGATAAGGCTTTACTTAGCTGCGATAACTTAGCTTCTGACAAGACAGTTAGACTATTCATATTTATTGTGGGGCAGACGAGGGAGGTCAGGTATTAATTAGAGCTGTTACGAGTACCCGAGTATGGGTCGGTTAAGATTGTAAACTGGGTTTGAAAATGTGTACCCGGGTATACATACGTACAGTACCCGTCAAAATAATAATATTAGTACTCATTACAAATGTCTTGTTCTAATCTTCACATTCATTTATTACTATACGTACATATTAATTTGCGTCCATATGTTGAAGACATCTGGAAATCTGTTAGATACATTGCGTGTTTAGATATAAACAAGTATTTGTTTACAGTACGGCAAAACTATCATGTATATATACATTAGATCACAGAACTTAAGTCTCCATTTTTCTTTTTTATTCAATTTCAAAACTTTACTTCAAATAAAGATTGACCAGACAACTGTAACTCTTAAAGCATATTCCTATTGCTCTCGGAATGTATACAGTAGCTCCGAGCTGGCGTGAAACGTCTTATTCAATTGCATTTTTGGTGAAAACATTTTAGAAAATGCCTGTTTTCTATTTGTTGAAAATTGCACTAAAATTGTCATAATAGCATGAATGGTGCTGTATGCCACGCGTGCATATTAACATCGAAGTTGAATACAAGTTCATCAGTATATAATATATGCCCAATAAATTAAAAGCTTCAACAACATTTGAGCAACAGATATATCGACGATACCCGGTATCGAAGTCATGTCAGTTTTGTTTTACACCGAGAAAGCAACACGTTAGCCATTCCAAATGACACATTCAATGTCCTCTCATCCAACTGCAGGCACACACATACATTAACAACACATAGACAAACAGCTAAATGCATCAAACAATACAGATTTTTTTAGTTTTACGGCTAATTTACACATTATCTTACCTCGGGGGGTAAAACCCCGGTAGTTTGAGTCGATCCTGTCTGTGCCATTTTTACGCGTTACAATAAAGACAAAAGTAGATATTGAATATACAAGTAAAATTATCCTTCAGTGTTATCAGTTTTATTGTAAGATGAAAGTCGCGGCATCTTGACAATCAAGGAACAGCAGCAAACCCGTCGCCTTCGTCGCTACATCTTACAGAGCACGCTTCCAACACGCAAACATGGCTTCGTCTTGGTGTTTCGTAAATCGTTCTGATTGGTCAATATTGCCGACAAGTAGAGGGAGCTAACTACAAAAGCTAAAATTAAAGGTTGCATGTTACTACCAATTATGAGTCTACGATGTATTTGTCAAATCTATTTAACAAATTTTAAAACTATCAAAATTAATACTTACTGATAAACGAAATACATGTAGAATTTATCGTCCGATTTCATGTATTTTTTTTTCTATTAACTTGATAGTTGTTGATTAAGATCTGTCATCCAGTCAAGTCACGTTAAAAATTAGGAAATGTATGTTTACGGGGTTATCATATGTTTTATTGTTATTTTATTCAACCAGATTGGGGAGACCGGGGCAACTTTGGCGCCGGGTTTTCATGTCCGGTCACACCTGACATATTGGGTCAAAAATTTGGGAGCAAATATTAACAATTTTGAGGATCTTAGCAGTTCGCTTGACAGGACCAGAAACGTTATATTCAAATTGTGGGGGAAAAGTCATTGGAAATCTCAATTATAAAATACCAAATATGTGTATTGTTTATATACTAAATAGGCCTAACCTATGGAATATGGAACGCCAAATTTGTTTTAACAGTATCCAACCTCCAGGTAATATAGCTATTATAGGCTTGCGAGCCCAAAACTATAGAACGTACTTTACACACTAGTCTGGTATTCTGGCCTTCACTAATCTACTGTCCACCTAGTCCTAAAGCTATATATATATACAGTATTTCGAAATCACAAACCTTTGTTGTTAGATATATGCTTCTCCTCATCATGCGCCTGACATGTATATTTCCTCATCTAAGTTTAGTCGTATATGGAAAACCCCGATAATGTTATGTGCACAGGGACTTATCATGTGCACAATCTTGAATTGGTGTGCACAATTCAGTGCACAATTCAGAATTTGTTACAGCTATTTTTGGACCTAAACTAAGGTGTTCAGAGTACTTTTGCATGTTTTAGGAGTTAATATCAACTTCCAGTAAAAATGCCACCCCCTATGATTATATATGAGAAGTGTCGAAAGCTATTTATCGTCAGCCAAATCGTCAGTAATAACGTCTTTTACTAACTCCGTATTATGTCGGATCTTGCGCCGTACCGGCTGGACCCTCTTACATTGTATAAATTCATACCGCAGTTTAATAATACAATTTTCTAGTATTCTTTTACTTTAAGCTGGCAGCTTGAGCACTTAAAGTATGATGTATCATTTTAATATTCTTTACAGAAAACTTATTGAATATGTATATGGCTTTATATACTTTTAAATTTAAATTTAAATAAACAGGCGAAATCGTCCATTTCAGTGATACACAAATCATATCTTAGCAATGATTGTTAAACAAATCTGCAATTTTCTATATCATAATCTGCATATGTCAACTTTAAACATTATTCTTCTACTGCATACATTCCTGTTGAGATTTTCAACCACTGTTAGACAAAAATAAGGCCTCTTTCGTTTATCACAATTCAAACGGTTGGACAAGAGTTGTTCGTTTATTAAAGTCGGACCTAGTAATATGATGCTACCATCAGGTGAGCCTTGACAAAACCTTGAAAAGCATGCATACACATTTGCAGGTCCGCCAGGATTTGCACCCAAAAATGTTAAAAACAGTTTGTTCTGCATAAACGAATAGGTCCTTGTAAGTTTTTGCTACACGATGTCAAGACAATTTCAGCTTACTTTTCTCCGCACCATCCGGATAACTCCGTACCAAACCGATCAGGGTACCATATATATTGTGCTTGATTTTAGGTGTTGTCTAATTTTTATAGAGAATTAACTTACTGTTAATCAAGTTTTAAAATCTATGTTTAGCCCAAACCGCTTAATATAGCACATATGCCCCAACCAAGATATGTCGTCTACTATAATAAGCATAGCTGTTAGCTACGAGACTTGCAGTATACCACTTCCGCTCAAACATATAAATAATGATTATGATCATTGATTTATTTGTTGATTGGTACACATGTACATATATAAATTGTTGTTGGCGACCATTCTATTGGTGGTTGATCTATTCATGGATCTAACAATAAATCAACTTGATTAAGATCTAATGAAATGACATCCAAATTACATTTGCTGTCATTCCACTCAATTTTAAAACAACTCAGGCTTGGTTATTTGTATATTATGTACGAAACCGGTAAGATACAGAAACATCATTAGGAATAATTTTCCTAGTTTGAATTGTACCTCACTTGAAATAGGGGATGAAATTCTTTTCGTTTGAGATGAAATTAAAATGAATAAAATAGTAGCATGTATAATTTATAAACATATGAAATCATTTTAGACGATCAATGTTCAATTTAGTTCAATTACTAGACAGACATCATATACATAGATGAACAAAAGGTAACGATAACTTAGTGTAGCAAATATGTGTACAGTTCAATACATATGTGTAGATTTGAGTCGGACCATGCAGACTGAATGTTGAATATTTAAATTTTGTGCTTTCCCCCCTTTTTTTTGACATCAAATACAATGTCTACAAAATTAGACGATGAGCGCACGCTTTGAATGTATATTTGAGATGAAGACTTCATCATCTGCATAGGAACCTCAAAATGTGTTACAGCTATATTAGCAGGTCCCTGTATTTATCTGAGAAACTGTTGCAACTGATATAAATTACGAGTAACCTCCCTTAGAACGATCATACCTCCAGTATGGTGGCTTATTTGTGCCATTTCGTTATTATTTCGATTTTAAATTATAGAATGTCGTTGTTTCGTTATTTTGCCGCGAAATAACGACATTATATTTGTATCTTAATTGTCGTCATCTCGTCTTTTCGCCCCGAAAGAACGACAATTAACAAACATTAACTCTCGTTGTGTCCGAAAAGACGACAAAAAAGGGGCACGCTTATTAGCGACTTCAAAGTAACGTCTTCTCGGGGTTATAATCTCGTCTTTTCGTTGTTTCGTCTTTTCACCCTATTGCCAGATATTGTGATACCATTAGTTTATTTATTACAATAATAGGTAATAAAATCTACACTTTCCAATCAATGTTGCTGTTTCTTTGTTATCCTCTGATAATGCGAAAATGTATCTGACTAGAAAAATGCTTTCAGCATGTCCCCATGTTCCTAAGGTATGAAGTTGTAAGAAACATGACCGAACTTATGACATATCTATTCTGCTGAACTTGTTTGGGAATAGTGTGTTTAACATGGGACCTACTTTTATTAAATACAAGTCAAAGCTTAGTGCAATCTATAATGATCCCTAGAACTTTAAATGTAATAACGAACGGTTTGATATTTGGGTTTAGTCTGAATAAACAGGCATAGGATTTTACTTAGTATCTATACTTGCCTACATCTCAAACAGTTGGGGCTATATATATAGTCTAACCACCAAGAAAAAAAAATTGAGGATTTATTATAAATTCGAGATGGCAACTTTATTTCAGAAGCGTGTTTCACGTGGAAAGGATATGGAGATTATTGATAATCGTCCAAAACGTAGTAGGCTTCGTATGTGTAATTCAAATTTCCCTTGTAAAACTTACGCAACATGGAATCACTTTCATCGTCTTGTGGAAAGGTTCAATAATATAGACAAACAAACTCTCATTATCGTAGCAATTTAATGCATTCTAGCTGGACTCTTCAAAAACCTTTCTTTGAAGAGTTAGACTCTTAACGACAAGTTGCATTTCAAACGGGGTTCGGTCCTCGTTCTGCCTTTTTAATCTTTCCTGCGACTCGTGCGTATGAGGAATTATCCAGAAGGAAGTAAGAGTTAAAACCGGCAAGTGCTGTGGAGCACACACATTTCAAGGTGGAGATACAGTAGCTTGTATGGATTTTGCTGATGCTTGACTTCAATTAAAATTAATCCTCAACACAGCATTGCAATCGTTCTTGCTGTTGACGTACTGGGGGGCCTCGCTGATAAGCTTTGCTTGAGAAAAACGTGCTTGTTATGTTTTTATAACTTTCCATAAAGGGTATATTCTTTGTAATATAATTATTAGCTGTGACATTTGGCCAACAGCAGCATTTCATTACCAAACTGCCAATGTAAATTTCGTACCTAAAGAGCATCTGAGGTGCTTCTGTTTAGTTTTTATGAAAAAAACGACCAAGCAGAGTACTATTGTGTTATAATTTATTTCACAAGCAAATAAAAAATACAGTTCATGAAAGCTTATAATGAAATTCTGAAAAAGGACAATTTTTTTTATTTGTGGTATATATGACATCCAATGTCTGACATACACATTCCATCACCATAGTGGTACGACCTGAAAATAAGGCTTCCTCCTACATGTATCATTTTAACTTGTTATCCCCTTTTTTATCTTGGACTATTTCTTTAAATTTCTTATTAAACAGTACAACGCTGCAACATGTTATATGTCTATAATTATATGGCTAGCCAAATGAAACATGACGTCTAGTGACAAAAAAATATCAGAGATAATATTTCAATTATTCAAAAGAATAGTATAAAATCATTTCAAACAGTGAATATGGTAAAAGTTTTATATAACACATTTTGCCGCAAACTTGATATTGATGGTAGGTGCAGAGAATGAGCATCGCTCTACTGTTAGTAACAAGCCAATGTGTTGGTTACAACTTAGGTAAACAAATCGACAACAAATAAGTAAAATCGCAAAATAAAAACACAAAGCATAGAAGCTCTGTACAGTCGATAGAAACTAAAAAGGAATAATCGCAGCACATATAACTATTTGAAGTCAAGATGATCTAAATATCTAAAAGTTAAAAGCTGTAGAAAAATGATAAATATATACAGATAAGTACACATGTATAATATAGATGAAGATGTTTTGGAATAGTTTTGGGCAAATGTTATTGGCTGTATAGGTTAATCCAGAGACGCCTATATCATTTTCATTTTATTTGTATGCGTGCAAGAGTATACAGCAATATCATTATAAATATCATTACAATTAAAACTGACTCATTATCTAAAATAGGCATGCTGGAAGTAATGATAATATTTTACAATTTTTTTTTTGTGTAATTTCGCCTTCATGTTTGGTCAAGGGGTTTATCGGGTGTTTTGTTCTTAGTTTTTTGTCGTTGGTTCCTCCAACGCTAGCGACGTACTCCTGGTCTTTTTTCCCTGTATTAAAAGAGTTATTTTGTTATCCGGATGCTGTGTTCACTGTTACATGATCCACTTAGTTCATTGTTTTACAGAAACAATACATATTAAGAAATATTTAAAAATAGGAACATATATATGTAAACATCAATATGAATTTCCAAGAATAGCACATTACATCATATACAAGGAGCAGCTCTTGTGCTTTCTAAACTCTAACTTTAACAGGTAATGTAATCTCATTACTACACTATAATATAATATACTTTGTCTTTTCGCACTACACAAGTAGCTACTATGATAACATTACACTTATAATCCTTGGCGTGGTATGCCAGTTCTGGTGTCACCTTACAAGTAACATATTGTATTCGTAGTTGAATTCATTTTCGAAGTTTGGAACATTAAATACACATTCATGTCAATATCCTTCGAATGGAAATTGATTTTTTAAGTTCAAACTGGTTGCATTGATTTGATCGCTCGAAGTGCAATGCATGTATAACATTAAGCAACTTTGGGGTAAACTTGCGGAGCAATTCTGAGAGTTCTCTACAAATTGACCCATACAAATTTAATTGAAGACAGACTCAAATATTTACATAAAGTGATAATTTAAATATTAATATGAATTGGTACTTATACTAAGTTATGTATTCAACTGTGCGATATAATCTATACGTTATAGACTATTACCACTGTAATGCGTTTGATTCAGACATCGGCATTATCATACCAGTGTATGTACAGCCTTTGCCTATAGGGTTTGTTATCGATAATCGTGAACAATTTAACCTGATTAAACACATATGAGATACAGTGTTATAGACAACAACAGTTCTATTATAAACCATGTATTAATACGGCTGAGGTTTAGTGCTATATAAATTAAAGTGGTAACCTCTTTCTAATATATCTGACATTTGGTGTCTACACCTGAAAGAGCGATGGAATTTCGCAATTACTTTCCCAGTAACAAGTAAGTAGTACCTTCTCTGTAGTTGACATAAGAATGTCTGTCAAATTGTTATATAAATTTAAAAAAATCAAATATTGGTATGTTTTAGTATTATTCACATGTACGACACAGCTGTGATCGTTTTAGGAGGCATTCTCGATGAACTGTTTAAGCGATATATTTTACACATTATACGCAGCAACATTAATTGACATTAACATGAAGATTAAATTTGTGTATATGTATTCATTGCTAAGCAGATATATATTAAACCAGTAATTGCATCGATGCAAATAAAGCACATATGCAACACTTCTTGTATAGCAAACAGTGAATAACAATTGTTAGAATTGTTTTCGGAAACACTCAATTGTTTTAGGGAACTGTATAAATCAGACAAATACACATGGTATACTTAAAAGGCTGATTCCGTTTTTAACTCGTCGTCTTCATATACCCAGTTTTTTTTTTAAATTCTCCGTTCGCATGTCACAGGAAAGCTATGCATTCACATATATATACAAAGGTAAGTTATCAACATATACATTTACATTTGTATATATATATATCTCATATAGGTCTGTGTTGTGTTGTCCTGATAACATATATAAGCAGTTCCCCTGATGCAATCTCTAAAACGGTGAAAGAGCTAGGAAGATACCAAGAAAATCTTGTCATTTGTTTTTTATGTATGCATATATATAGGCCCCATAAGTAAAACGACAGTATTATCTAATATTGGCACTGGATCCGAACAAACAAATGTTGGTTGGATGCGTAAAGAAGTAATCACGACAGTGCAGACAAAGAAAATTGTCACCTTTTCAGGGCGATCCGCCACTTCATCAAGACAGGAAAATGAACATTAATTACATTTTGTTTGTTTGTTTGTTTGATTTTGTTTAACGTCCTATTAACAGCTAAGGTCATTTAAGGACGGCCTCCCCTGT
>JAUMHH010179040.1:0-15244 GCA_032359455.1 Chlamys rubida
TGTTCATCAATCTGGTCTTCTCCATGTTGATATGGTAGATATGCTCTGCTAAGAGTGTCTGCCATATACATCTCCACACCTCGTTTGTACATAACTTCATACTCAAATCTTTGTAGACGCAGTAGCATCCTTTGAAGTCTCTTGGGCGCGCTTACCAGACTTTTCTTGCAAATGATCTCTAATGGTTTGTGGTCCGATTCCACTAAGGTTTTCTTCCCATACACGTAGCTTTCAAACCTTTCCAGACCAAATACCACAGCCAAAAGCTCCTTCTCTATCTGTGCGTAGTTTGTCTCGGTTGTCGTCAAAGCGCGTGACGCGTATGCTACGGGTTGTTCATTCTGCATTAGACATGCACCCAATCCAGACTCTGATGCATCACACTGGAGAGTGATTGGCTTCTCTGGATCAAAATATTTCAATACCGGAGTGTCAGACAACACAGCCTTGATTTTCTCAAAACTTTTCCCCTGGATGCTGTCATCCCAATGAAACTCGTTCTCATTCTTTAACAAGTTGCGGAGAGTTGTTGTTGCCTGTGAGATGTTCGGTGCAAACTTTTGCACGTAGTTAACCATTCCAAGTAGCCGTTGAACTGCTGCTTTGTCCATGGGTTTAGGCATGTCTATGATGGCTTTAATTTTGGCTGGATCCACTTTCAATCCTTCCGCGGATATAATGTGTCCTAGATAAGTGACAGACTTCAGTCTCAGCTTCAGTTTTTCCTTGTTGATTTTTAGATTCTTCTTATGACATCTATCCAACAATGCTTCAAGTTTCTTGTCGTGGTCCACCAGTGCTTCTTCGTCTGTGTCGCCACAACCATACACAAGTATGTCATCATGTATAGCCATTGTTCCATTTAGTCCTTCCAGAGCCTCATCAACTCTACGCTGGAACTCCTCTGGTGCTGGACTTATCCCAAATGGCATACGCTTCCACCTATATCTGCCCCATGGTGTACCAAATGTGGTTAGATAACTGCTCTCATCATCTAATTCCACCTGCCAGAATCCATCTTTCGCATCTGCAACCGTGAAAATCCTAGCTTTGTGTAGCTCTGGTAGAATAGCATCCATCGTTGGAGTTGGATAGTGGTTACGCTTCAGTGCTTTGTTAAGCGGCTTCGGGTCGATACACAACCGAAGCTTCCCAGATGGTTTGGTTACCACTACCATCGATGAGATCCATTCTGTGGGGGTTTTAACAGGTGTTATGATCTCCAACCTGCTCAGTCTATCAAGTTCATTCTTCAGTCTTTCTTTAACTGCTAATGGGACCTTTCTGGTGGGTATCTGTACTGGTTGTACCTCCCTGTTTACCTCTAAATGAAGTTTTCCAGGTAGCTTTCCCAAACCATTGAACACTGAGCTATATTTGGAAACCAGGTCATGGTCACTGTTTGTTTTCACTGCTCGGACACACTGCTCAGTCTGCCATCCCTCGTTCCTTTGGACACATAAGCTTTTGTTTACTGTAATCAGTCCCATTTGTTGTGAAGCCTGCGCTCCCAATATTGCCTGGACATTTCCTTTTACTACAACAAACTCCACGTTGTATCTCTTACCTGATGCCGGGTTTACAACTTTCACTCTACGCTTCCCTAAGGGTTTGGTTTCTGATTTGTTGAACATAACTAAAGTTGTTGTGGTACTTTCAAGATTCTTCAACTCAACATCTTTGAAGACCCTGGTATACAGCTCCTCTGATAGGATGTTAACAGTTGACCCACAGTCTACTTGAAAAAACAGTTCCTGGTCTTGAATCAACATTCTTGCCTGTATCCGTTTGCTGTAGCCATTAACGACATTTATGTGTTCGATCGTCAACACAAATTCATCATCGTCATCTTCCTCTAAGTAATGAACAGCCCCGGAGGTACGCTTCTGTACATTTGGTGCCCGTCTCGTTCCAGCTGCTTTTAAGCATTTGACTTTAAAGTGATTTTTCTTACCACAGTTTGAACATGTCTGACCCCATGCTGGGCACACCTCTTTTTTCCTAGCATGATGACGTCCACAGAATCGACAGTCCACCTCTGGTGACGGATTGTAAACAGTTTTCCTTGGGTTGTTTCCCTTTTCTCTGGAAGTACTTGCCTTTGGAGTTTTCTTTTTTACAAATTGAACTTCCTCGTGTGTTATTTCCTTTAATTGCATAGTGGTTTTTTCACACGATCTGCAAATGTCTATACATTTTTTTAAGTCCAATTTTCTGTCCTGTAACAGTTTCTTTCTCTGGTTGTTATCACGAACACCCATGACGACTCTATCCCGAATCAGATCATCTTCGAGACTTCCATACTTGCACGTTTTAGCCAACGACCTGAGTGCAGCGACATAACTGTCTATGGATTCGCCTTGCTCCTGTTCTCTTTTGTTAAACATGTATCGTTCATATGTATCGTTTGTTTGGCCTATACAGTAGGTTTCAAACTTCTCTAATACCTTTTCAATGTCCTTTCTCTCGTCCTCTTGGTCGAACGTAAGGCCATCGAACAACTGGAGTGCGTCGCTCCCGATGCATGTTAAAAGAGTGGCTGTACGGAGCGCAGAATGTTTCATATTTAATCCTGTTGCGATTTCGTAATTCTCCCAAATTCTCTTGAACTTTTTCCAATTCGAGCTCAAATTCCCTTTCATTTCCAGTTTTGAAGGGGGTGGTAAATTCGTTGGGACCTGTACTACGATGGGGCGTTCTGCCGCCATGTTTACAATAATATGTCTAGCGGGTAACAACAACCACGTGTTCTGGCGACCGTCCGGTCAATTCACGTTCAATGTGGGGTCTGACGCAATAGTTCTACACCGTTCGGTGTTTCATTACAATCAAAGTTCACTCACAGTTCATATTCCCGACTTCTGACACCATGTAACGTTTTGTAAACGTTTTGAATAACACAAACACATTCAGTGAGTCTTCATTACTGTATTGTAGTCGCCATCTTTCTACAACCCCGCCACCTACCGCGTATAGGGAGTAGCTCATTATTTACACTACTACTGGGGAGCGGTCATTGTTCAATTATCGTTACAGCACTAACAGTGTCTGTTGTTGAAATTCCAGCATACTATAAAACTGATCTATTGGTTCGCACGTACTTAATTAACAACGACATGCATATGATAAAAACACTTCTTCTAAGGTTGGTAGATAGGATTTCCATATAAAGGTTGCTCTTAAGCTGCAGGTAGCATGTACGCCTCTCTATCTACAGGCTGTGCCCTTAGGAGTTGTAGGTGTGTATCTATTGCTAACTTATATTTTATTGTTAATTTGTCTTTTTTCTCTCCCAGAATTGCTTACTAAGTTGCTATATGTAATCTTTGACTTCAATTGTACTGGGTGGTCGGGTGGCGTGGTCGGGTGGCGTGGTGGATAGCTTACTCGCCTTTCACCAAGACGATCTGGGGTTCGCTTCCCAGATCGGACGTGAAAAGGTATGGGGCCACGTGGGTTTTCACCATGTACTCCGTTTTCCTCCTACATTAAGACCCTATAATCCTGGCCAACAAGAGTGATTGATATAGGTTAGAGAAGTTGTTTTGCAATTGTTGTAAATATGTAAAGTTTAATGAAAGAAAAATTTATTTGACATAAATATATAAAAGTCTTTGCGTTTTGTATATGTTATATATTATCTTACAGACACAACAGAAACAACAATTTTGGATAAGAGTGTGTAAAGGTTCATATAGCACAATCATTTAAATGCTTCTGTGTGGCGTTTCGATGGATACTATGACATGTATTTTGTCACCTTCAACAGACAAATGACCGGTTAAGAGTATATACACTGACGTGTAAAATATATTCGTGATGACAATTAAGTGTATTCTTTATTTTGATTGGGAAATAATTCAATTCTGTTGGAATTATTTTCATGATATATATGCGAGACCAACATCCCTTCCCCTCTTCTTCTTGATCCAGAGGTAGGAAATTTGGCTAAAACTATAGAAATCTTCTTCGGTTGAACCAAAAATGCTGCTAGCAAATAATTAACCCCGGATCAACCCAATCCCCTCCCTCTCTCAGGTTTAAAGACCATTGTCGAGAAATGTAATAGTTAGAGTAATGGCGCCAAACTACGGACACCTTATTCACGTCGCATTATGACGTTGTATCCAATTGTCTTTTATGACGTCATCTATATGTGAGCTCATCCTTTTGAATAAACAACAATGAAGTAGAGTCGTTTTCGGGACCTCATTTATAGCAAACCAACACAACCATAATCCAATACAACCATACAAATAATGCTTTAGGGAATCTTTATTATTTTTTTGAAAGCTCTAGATTATTTAAAGTAAGCAAGGCAGGCCCAACAAGCAGAGCACAACGGTTAGACCTAGGGACAGGTCCCATACGCGAAAAATACTGTTATTTCTCGTTACTATAATGTTTTAATCAAATGGATAGTGCGAAATATTTTTTTCCGCCATGATTTGCGTTATTCAACCACTAAATTCCGTGTGCTTCTGTTTCTAAGAACTGTAATATAAAGGGTAACGATATTTGGGTAGCAAGTCAATGGGAGGGAGAGCAATTTATTTGCTCAAATTCTAATAAAATATTTTGCCCTTTATTAAAATTCATGATACCAAGCATATGATTGCTTTTTTATCAATTTACTTGGCTGATATAGGTTTTGACCGTTTTTTTACGTCAAAGGAGGTTTATGTAGGTTTTGACCGTTTTTTGACGTTGAAGGAGGCTTATGTAGGTTTTTGACCGTTTTTGACGTTGAAGGAGGCTTATATAGGGTTTGACCGTTTTTTGACGTTGAAGGAGGCTTATGCAGGTTTTTGACCGTTTTTGATGTTGAAGGAGGCTTATATAAGTTTTGACAATTTTTTGATGTTGAAGGAGGCTTATGTAGGTTTTGACCGTTTTTTGACGTTGAAGGTGGCTTATGTTGGTTTTTGCCCGTTTTTGACGTTGAAGGAGGCTTATGAAGGTTTAGACCGTTTATTGACGTTGAAGGAGGCTTATATAAGTTTTGACCGATTTTTGATGTTGAAGGAGGCTTATGTAGGTTTTGACCGTTTTTTGACGTTGAAGGAGGCTTATGTTGGTTTTTGCCCGTTTTTGACGTTGAAGGAGGCTTATGTAGGTTTTGACCGTTTTTGACGTTGAAGGAGGCTTATGCTGGTTTTGACCGTTTTTGACATTGAAGGAGGCTTATGTAGGTTTTTACCGTTTTTTGACGTTTAATGAGGCTTATGTAGGTTTTGACCGTTTTTGACGTTGAAGGAGGCTTATGTAGGTTTTGACCGGTTTTGACGTTGAAGGAGGCTGATATAGGCTTTAACCGTTTTTTGATGTTGAAGGAGGCTTATGTAGGTTTTGACCGTTTTTTGACGTAGAAGGAGGCTTATGAAGGTTTTGACCGTTTTTTTACGGATATTTGTTATCATGCTTCACGATTACGTTTACTTAACCCAACAATTATCATGCAGGTACAAGAGCGAGATTGTACAGTTATAGCTTCCTTTATCTATAGCCCAACGAACAAAAGACCACCATACTTTATTCACGTTATAGATATATAATATTTTGACCTAACAAGCACACAAGTTTCCTTACATCTCCACATAACGCATATGTTGGAATATACTTGATCTGGGTTAAATATTTGTTTCTTTTTCATTTCGTTGCAACTATTGGTCAAATAATATAAGCAACAACACTTTTTGTTATTCAAGAGGAAAGCTGTTTTTACAATTGACCTTAAGAGTAGATATACGCTGTCTGCGCCTTAATTGATTATTAGAAAAAAAATATCTGTACATGAAAACACTTGGTTTAGCTGTTGTTCTCATCGTGTTATCTGTTTATTGCTTGTTCGATTTTAGCAAGATAATTTTGATTTTTTATTGACACCAAGCTCTTAAGATATAGTCATAATTTGTTGCAAAAAGTGTTCTTTTTTAATTTAAAAATACATATAATGGCTTATGTAATATTAGATATGTGCACCTCAGTCATTGGTGGATTTTTTTTCTTCAGATTATTATAAATGAATCTATTGCGTACAATAACCGCAACAGTGAATATCAAGCTTGGATCTTCTTCTTGTGTGCTTTTCCCTAATCTTTCCTTCGAATGATATTATAAGCAAAAGATGATTTCTTGTCGATCATTAATATTGAAAACTTTAGTCATTACAATGATTACCGCAAGGAAAATGTTCATGAATTATGATGATATATTTAAAAATAACATATTATTAGTACATTAAGACCTATATAAAGATATAAAGTATTATTTCTTTGTTTCCTACAGTTTTAGGTAATTGTAAGAACTTGTTATTGTAACGGTAAATTATATAATCTCCGTGATCATATACCGATCAGTCATAACGATCGAACTGATGCGGATATAGAATAAAAAATAATTTGTATACCATTATAATCCTGTTGAAGGGACTAAACCAACCTGTCACTAAATACTACTAGATAAACTTTAGAAACCTGCTTTTGGTGGTGCCCGACAATAAGTTGTGTGATGCGGTGCCAGATGATAACTGTGGTTATGTCTGATGGCACTGAGATTATAGAGGACGAGTTTATCTGTGAACCATTAGGAACAGCAACTTTCCAGTCTTTGTTGTAAGTACTATCCCTAATGTGTCCCGTTCATTTGTACATGCATACATAACTGGTAAGTGGTTAGTTTAAACTCTATTTATTTCTGGTAATATAAAATACATTATATTTTCAATACATAATCAACAACGATTCGGAAACAAGTACTAAGTACTTATAAAATGTCCGTTTCGTTAGGTTAGACATACGATACGGACAGCAGACATAGTAATAATTAAATCATATTGAAAGTAAGTTCTAATGCATATTCATAAATTAATTACGTAGAATGGCAGAAATATGAATGGGACATGCAAACAATGTAACAATAATCGATGAATATGAATAGCAGTGATACTCAAGTAGGAAATGATGCCTCACAGTGATGTACGCCTAAAAACTAACAAAATGTGTTTAATATATGATTTCCACACCTATTGCGCTCACTCACACAATATGTGTTATACACACAACACAAACATGTACGTACATAGAAAGTAAATTAAGATAAGTACTTATGCGTTGAATATCATATATTTTCAGTTTAAACGTTTTCTCTGCATAATAAAATTCTTCACAGATGTAAGAATTTAATATACGCTTCTTCCGGTAAATGTATATCACCATATAATAACAAATTAATTGTGGTGTTGTGGGGTAATGATAATAAGTGTGTTGTAAACGATTATACTTCGGACATACGAGTACGTAATGGGTATTATCCTCTATTTCCCCGCATGTACATAGTGGACTTTCTACTAGTTGTCTTTTAAATAGTTGTTCATTTAGAGTGCTACATAATAGTCTTTTCCCAAACTAGTAGTAAAAGAAATGGGACGGCCGTGCATCTTTTTCGAGGAATTTCTTGAAGTGTGATGAAGAGGGATTTTATCTAATATCAACTATCAAATATAATGGAAGGTACTTTCTTAATATCAGGAGGTACTGTGTTCTGTGGGCCGTATGCCCGAGCCAAGGGGAGAGCACGAGAGGGGGCCGGAAGCCCCCCTCTCGTAAGGGTGGTACGGGGGGTCTCCCAATAATTTTTGTATTTGTAGATGCAAGGAGGTGGCATTTGAGCGTTTCTGAGTGGTAAAATATCTTCTTATACATCAGAGATATTTTAGAAACTATATGTAAAACGGAAGAAAAAAACAAAAAAATATTCTTTATAAACTTTCTGTTTTACTTTCATGGTATCTGATTTCAAGACTTGGAAACACAGATTTTAATAACAAACCTTTTCGACTTCTGTGTTTTCTTGTTTTAAGAGTTACATCAAATTGAATAATAAACAGAAACAACTGACTCGGAACATTTTCTTGTGAAATTAGTTTTTTTTCAGGTAGGAGCAATGGTGGTGATACACAACATATAACATGTACCCGTTTTTAGTACTGTTGAATGAAACGTGGTTCTGTATTAGATTCTGTAAGAATTAAAGAACATGCAGTGTTTGTTGTATATACATCTTGAGTTTCAAACTTGATATTTGATTATACAAAATTGTCACCACTAATGACAGTTCAGAACAAAGTTCTCAATATTTAAGGCCCTTTATAGGAAACCATCACATTCACTCTCATCATCTGATACATCACTGTACTCAGGCTCAAGTGTGGGTTGAAGCAAAAATGCTTTGGCCACAGCACGGAACTCCTGTCGAACAGCATCCACCAGGTCTCCACTAAAATCTGTTTGGCACCCACTGTCAACAGATTCCGGCTGATTCCTCATGCCATCCTGCCCCATTTCTAATTGCAAATTTCCGACTGGCCTTTTGGGCATTTTTTTTCTGTTTTTTTGTTGGCGCCATTTTGCCACAGATTTCTCCACAAGCTCTGAGGACTTGTCAACCTCTGGGCCATTTGTTGCCACATGCATCAATCCCATCAGCATGTCTTCCTTGATTGAACTCCTGAATCTAGTTTTGAGCCGCTTCACAGCACTGGCCCCTCTCTCTGGCCATGCATTTGACACTGGAATTGTCAGACAGATCTCAGCCAAGATTACCATGTGAGGGAAGAATTTCTCAAAGTCGCCTCTCTTCTGCATTATCCTCTGCAGGCATTCTTGTGTAGGGCTGCATTTATCCCCACCTGCCTCTCCTTCTGCTTGTGACACCATCGCTGCTTTCCACTGCAGGAAGTGATACTTGAGTTTGTGCCACTCTGCAACTATCTCGTCTTTCTCCGACTCATCAGCATCTTTGAAGAAATGGTTGGCAAGAACTGTGACACTGCTGGTGCCATACTCCTTGAATGCAGCATCAGTTCTTTCTGGTGCAGTAAGTGGATTGAACATGTCAAATGCCCCGAGAACAGGCAATGAATCTCGAAATCGGTTTTCGATATTGCCACGTAGGGCTTTTGTGTATTGCTGAAGTAACCTCTTCGCAATGTCAAAATCTCTGTCGGATCCCTTCAGGATAGCATTAAGGCGGCCACCTTCCTCCAGATGTTTCTTTAATTTTTCCAATGGAGCCTCACTGTCGGCCATTTTCTGTATACAGTCCATGGTGTACTGTAAGGTGGGATGGATACGACTAAAGTCCATGTTGCCTGTCTGGAAGACCTTGCTTAGTTGGGATAGAGCTGGAAGGATTGAGTGCAGTATGTATACTGTACTGATGAATCGGAACGTCTTCATTCTTTGCAGAAGACCATAAGCAGCCGTGTCTTTCTCACCCAGTATATTTAAAGTATTAAGGATTGAAAGTAGGTCGTCATAAACAGCCTGGATAGAGAGATCAAATGACAACCATCGTGTGGCGCAGGCCTTCTTTAACTCCTTCCCCACCAAATGTCTCGTTGGCTCTGTCAAGGTGATGTTTTTTGTTTCTTCTTGAACCTTTAAGTACAGGGCTGTGCGTTTGGCTGAATTATCAAAATATTTCCAAAGCTGAGTCAAGATGAGCATGGTCTTTTCAATGGCATTTACTTCTTCAGTGTCTGCACAGGCGAGTGCCAGCTTGTGGCAAATGCAGTGTACATTGATGAGGGATGGGTTGTCTCTCCTCAGTCTCCCAGCTACACCATTTTTAGCCACCATGACAGCCGCTCCATCTGTGACGATACTTTGCAGTTTCTTTCTGTCCACTCCAAAAGTATCAAGTTTTTCGTAGATGACCTTCACTATGGTTTCTGCATTAGCTGAGTTCGAGTTTTTAAGGACATCTTCTACAAACAAGAATCTCACTTTCGGTTTTCCATCATTTCCAACATATTGAACAAAACATACACATTGTTCCTTCATGCTGATGTCTGTCACATCATCTACCAGAATACCATAACTTTTGGCCTTCCGTAACTCGATGAGCACTTCCTCACAAATGGTATCACCGATAGTTACAAACATTTCCCTAACAGATCCAGCACTCTCATGCTTGAAATGTTTCATTTTCTCCATCCCCAGATTCCGTAGAAGAGATAGCAGTGACAGGAATTTTCTGTTCGCAATCTCTTCTTTGGCAATCCAATATAACGCCATAAAGGCATTCTGGTAGACCTCAGTGGCATACTCGGCCTTCTCCTCAACCTCCTTTTGAAAAGGAGAGACCCTTTGGACAAGCTCATGTAGCTCTGCACTTTTATGGGTTTTAGTTTTAACATGGTCCAGTATGGCCTCTTTACGGTACCGAGTTGCAGCCACACCACTAAACACTATTGTGTTTGTATGAGCTTGGTGCTTCTTACACAGTAGACAAAACATGCCTTCTCCTTCCTTGTACGCCAGCCACCATCGCTTGGTTGATTCACTGTAGGCGACTGGATCAAAAAGCATTTGATGTTTAAAGCGATGCTTTTCCCTAGATACCCGCTGTAGGTCAAGACTTGATAAGGAAAAACATGAATCCCTACACTTTGCATAATGGTGCACTCTGTCATTTCCTGTCCACTTAAAAACCTCATTGAGTTCTTCTTTGCGTCTCTCAAGATCCTGAACACTCAGAGGAGTAGGGTTGTTTGAGGACCTTATTTGGGATGTCGCAGTAGTCTGAACACATGGTGTCTCATTCATCAGTTCAGATATTGAAGCTGTGGAAAGAAGATATATCAGTTATACACAATTACAAATTTTGTAAAAATCAGAAACTAATTCTAAACTTGAATACTACAATCATTGGTCCTGTCAAGTGCAGACCACATTAGCGTGGACCTATTAAAAAAGACAGGTGGGGTTAATACCTCTATGGATTGAAAAAGATTTAACCATCAGAACTAATATATGATATAAGAAAAAGTTTACGTACAGACAGTTAAGTATAGCCTGCACATTTGTGTAAAATATTATATATTATTTATCATACCTGTACAGGCCGGAACAGATGCTGAAACAGTCCCCTGCAGGTTCTGGTGTAATGTGCATGGTGTCTTTGAAGAAACAGATTGCTCTGAAAATAATGACAACTGAATTCAGAATTTTTGCTAAAGAAAATCAATATTAAAATAGTGATTCAACATAAATATATCTTTACCATGGTCATACATTGAAATTTTAGAAATATATTTAAAAATAAAACATTTTCATTACACAGTAGATTCTTTTTTCCTTTTTTTAACAAGTATATATACTTGAAATTATAATGAATTAATGGTGATACAAAAATATTTTAAACGAATTTTAACAGTATACTAGTGTACATGTACACATTATTTCATTAAAAATGTTACATTTACCTCTGTGGATCCTCAAAAACTAATAGACTAAGCAGGGTTGAGGAAGGTAGCCTGCCAGCCTGTACAACATGTGATAACCACGTTATCAAGCAACTCTGTAACTATCCAACAAATGCTAAAAAAACTTAAAAAACATAATAATCATACCTGTCAACTTCTCGATATTTGCATGGGGGCGAAGCCGCGAAAGTGTGTAGAAAAACCAAATAGTGTGTTTAAAATTAACTTATTCATCTTCTTTACAATGTCCTATAGAACCTTTTTATCAATATTGATATATATAAATAGATGACTGTAAAATCAAATAAGTTGTATGCAGTTCTGAATGCAATAATTAAATATACATATCCTATTTTTTTTTTATAAAGTTCATGATAATTAAATGAAGGGATTCTGTTAATTTCCAAAAGTATAAACTTTGAGTGGACATTAGGGAGACTACAAAAATAGGACGTATTGACAGGTATGTACAAATGAAATGTATAATAAACTTTCAAAAAAACAAGTACAGTACAACAAAAAATAGATTAATTTTCAACACAGTTTATTTCATTCTGATTTCTGAATACTCTGCACATCATTGAACGGAATTAATTCTCGTGTTATTTGGAAAATGCTTCAAAATTTTATACAAAAGCTGGAAATTCTTTCATTTGATCTTGTTTCAAAATTATGTCTGAAAGTCATCGCCAGGAACCACGAATAATCTCCCTTGTGTACACACACACACACACACATTCACGGTACGTTGTGTACATTTTGTAGGTCGGGGCTCGTCGGGAACACACTGCCGTTCCGACTTGTAAATAAATAAATATATATATTTTAATTACAAGCCATAAATTGTTGGATGATTTTTCAGTTAAACGCACAACTATGACAACTTGAAACTTGCATGTTCGTGATGTTGAATTTGTGCAGTCTGTTGTGAATTTGTTTCTACAAAGACACCTTTTTCTGGCGAATGTTACTACAAAGTAAAAATGTTAAATGTAACAACAAACCAAAAACGTCAATTACGCAATAGGAACCAAAGTTGAGCTCAAATCACCTGCATCTCCGCTTGAAGACGGAAGCAAAAAAGTCGGAGATTTTTTATTTATTTCTTGGCGGTAGGGTCCATTTTCTCGATCAATTCGTGTCAACTGGGTGTTTGTTTCGATAGTGTTTTCAAGCGCAGTAATAATCTTGCGCAGACGAAATGAAAGTAGAAACGAAAGCGGGACTTGGAATGTTCTGATCAGCTCTTGCCGATTGGTAAACGAACTATTTTCTTTGTCAATATTATTAAATGCAATGTATGGTGAACTTCTCGGCCGATTCCAGCCGATACCAAACCTAATTTCAGCCGGTAAAAAGTACCGGGTACCGGCCGATTTTGAAACCCCTGAATTATTTATTATTATTGTCAGACATACATTCAGTATTTTGGGCATTAAAGTCAACAAGCCATTGTTTGGACCATATATTGATTTTTCAAGATCGTTGTTTAAGGGTATTGCACATGTAAGAGACTTAACAACAGTTACGTAAAGGGTAGTATCGTCAGCAAATAATTTTATTATTGATTTAATATCGTTTACAATATCGTTAATATATATCAGAAACAACAATAGTCCTAAAATTGATCAATGGTGAAATCCGGTTTTTATATCTGCAATTTCGGAATGATTGCCACTAATTGCAGTCCTTTGTTTCCTATTTGTTAAGTAATTCTCAAACCATTTTAGTATACCTAACCTATTCAATTTGAAAAGTAAGCCTAAATGCCAAACCTTATCAAATGCCTTACTAATGTCACAAAAACAGCCCTAATTTCTTTTTCCCGAATCAAGTGCTTTGCCAAAGTCGTATGAAATACTTAAAAGTTGGTTTATACAGGATTCACCAGGGGTGAAGCCGGATAGACAGAAAGTTGTGTTTATTTGTAAATAAAAAGTGAATAAATATTTAAATACGCACCTTTCCGTTACCAATAATGCTAAGTAATGAACTAGGTCGATAGTTTGTTACGTCACTTTTTTATGTACAGGAATTACATAAACAAGTTTCCACAAGTCAGGGAAAACTGAAGATTCTATAGATTTGTAAATTAAATATGCAATGGATGACAAAGTTCATTAGTAGCCTCTGTCAATAGACGAGGGTTTATCATATCTGGCCCCACTGCTGTAGAGACGTCAAGAGATAGTATTATGTCTTTTACATCATTTATATTTATATGGATGGTGTTAAGGATAGACGTTGGTGTTAGAGGAGGAGGAGGAGGAGGAGGGACTGTAGCACTATCATCATCATCATCTGAGGAGGAGGAGGGACTGTAGCACTATCATCATCATCATCTGAGGAGGAGGAGGAGGAGGGACTGCAGCACTATCATCTATAGATGATTGCTCACTAAAATACTTGTTAAAAGCCTGTACTTTTTCGACATCTGTGTCGTCAAAGTTGGTCAAACACTATTAGTGACGGAATTTCATTATTGTTTGATGATAGCTGCTTGAAGTGATTGATAGTTTGCCACCAAGATCGTTTGTTACTATTAGAAGTATTTAATAATTCAGAAGTTTTTTTATTGATGTAATTAAGTTTAGATTGTCTAATGGTATTAGTACATTTATTACGTATAGTCGTATTTGTTTATTTCGTATTTTAATCAGTCAGTATCTGTGAATTCGTTTTCTTTTCCAAACCAATTTCCTTACATTGCTGCACATCCAAGGTGTACCATTTTTACGGATAGTAGCGTTTTTATATAATTTAGCTTTCCAATTTATTTCTGATAGGGTATTTCTATATTTATTGTAATCACCATGTTTAAATAACCACACTTTTCTTTGAAAAGATTATGATTTTTGATTTTATATCGGACAGTGATATCGCATGTTTTGTTCTAGAAAATGCTCTCCTACATAAGTGCGAGTAATACTATTTTCTTTGCTAGATATAATGACATCTAAGAGAGATGACGAATTTGCAGTGTAATACGTGGGTTCATTGATCAGCTGTTTCATATTATATAGACGGATAATGCTAAATGCTAAATATTTGAATGGCGGATTGGTGACAACATTATTTGCATTAAAATCACCTGTAATTATTTTATTTTCTATTCCTGTGTTATTAGCGAGATCTATTGAATGTGCAATTTTTTGCCATAAGATACCTCTGCGTTTGGTGGTCTGTATAGCGTACAAAAAAGAATGGTCGAACCTTTAGTCCTAATTTCTATCCAAATTTTTCTACACTGTCTACCTCTATGTCATTTCTACTCTAGCATATATATTATTGGAAACGTATACTAATACCCCTCCACCCATTTGGCCCTTCCTACAGTATGGAAAAGGGAATTGATAGCCGGGAAGTTCTATACCGGTATTTATGTTGTTTTCAGATAACCAAGTGAAAGCCTAAATGCTATGATTTCAAAGCCTATATAAATTCTCTCCGTCAAATGGCCAAAGTGGAATAAACAATGAGACATAATATTTTAGACTTGTTGGAAATGAAAAATTTAACACAAAATACTTCATATTAACACAAGGCTAAGGGAAGCTTCAGTAACTCATGAAGGAAACATCTCACACACCTCATACACACTTACACACACATATAAGTACATGTACAAATACTTTAATTTCAGCATATATATACACTCTCATAGACAGATATTGGCAGACTTATACCAAAAGTCCATATATCGCACAGGTCACTGCTACATGTACAACTGTTCCAATTAAGAATAATAAATTCATTTAATACATATGGAGTGTAATTATTTACAATGTCAAGATAAGTGTAATAGTCAGTAGTCATGCTCAACTAGAATCTCCTTGATGTAATTTAGAATCAGTATATTTTTGTTTTAACATGTACATCATGGCTTTAAGTCATATACAAATTAAAACGACGGGATTTTCCAATAAAAATATGCACATCATCAAGTATTCGTTTATTTGTAAGTCCATCACAATC
>JAUMHH010179051.1:0-15243 GCA_032359455.1 Chlamys rubida
TTGTTGCTTTCGCCGTCGTTGTTGTTGTTGTTTTCGTTTTCATCGTTAGTTTTACTGCTGTTGTCGTCGTTTTTGTTGCTGCTGTTAACGTTGCTATCTTCGTCTTCTGGTTCCAACTATTTTCTCGTTTGCTGAAGTATTGGTTTTATTAGCTCACCTGGCCTGAAGGGCCATGTGAGCTTATGCCGTACTGCAGCGTCCGTCGTCCCTCCGTCCCTTCGTCTGTCCGTCAACTTTTTCTTTGAGCGACTTCTTCTGAAGAACTTGAGGGCTTAGGGACCTACTTTCAAGGTCACAGGGCTCAAATATGTTAAAAACTTTAACAATCATCTTCTCAAGTTCCATAAGGCACAGTGTCATAATATTATGCCAGTAGGTACCTGGGATGGAGTGCTATGGAGAATCCTTATTAAACTGGCGTTAACCTACTTTCAAGGTCACAGGGGTCAAATATGCTAAAAAATTTAACAATATTCTTCTCTAGTTCCATAAGGCATGGGGTCATGATATTTTGCTAGTAGGTATCCGGGATGGAGTGCTATAAAGTTTTCTAATCAAAATAACCTTGACCTACTTTCAAGGTCACAGGGATCAAATATGTTAAAAACTTTAACAATCTTCTTCTTAAGTTCGATAAGGCCCAGGGTCATAATATTATGCCAGTAGGTACCTGGGATGGAGTGCTATAAAGTTTCCTCATTACATGTAACATTACCTTAACCTACTTTCAAGGTCACAGGGGTCAAATATGTTAAAAACTTTAACAATCTTCTTATCAAGTCCCTTAAGGCCCAGGGTCATAATATTTTGCCAGCAGGTACCTGGGATAGAGTGCTATGAATTTTCCTCATTAAAATGACTTTGACCTACTTTCAAGGTCACAAGGATCAAATGTGTCAAATTTTTCATACGACTTTTTATGAAGAACTGAAATGTATAGAGTCTTTATATTTGGCTGGTGGCTTCCTGGGATAGAGCCCACAAAGTTTGAGAATAAAAATGACTTTGACCTACTTTCAGGGTCACAGCGGTTAAATATGTCAATCGCTTCAAACGACTTCTTCTGAAGAACTAAAAGGTATAGAACCTTCATATTTGGCTGTTGGCTTCCTGAGATAAGGCCGACAAAGTTTGAAAATGAAAATAACCTTGACCTACTTTCAATACTTCTAAATAATCGAAAGGCATAACATTATAATATTTGGCTGGTGGCTTCCTGGGATAGAGCTCACCAAAGATTGCAAATGAAAATGACCTCAACCTACTTTAAAGGTCACAGAGGTCAACAACATTTCAAACAATTTGTTCTGAAGAACCAAAAGGAATGGATTCATAAGATTTGGCTGGTAGCTTTTTGGGATAGAGCTAACAAAGTTTGAGAAGGAAAATGACATTGACCTACTTACAAGGTCACAGGGAAAAATATGTCAAACAACTTCTGAAGAAGAACCAAAAAGCATAGAATCTTATAATAATATTTGGCTGGTAGTTTCAACAGATGGAGCCGACAAAGTTTGCGAGGGAAATATTTGTAGTGCAATATAATATTTAATGAGAATATTTTGCTATGACTGCTTAAATATTCAGGTGAGTGATACAGGTCCTCTGGGCCTCTTGTCATATTTTATGATAAAAATCCTTAATTTTGTCCATGTAGGTGTCGTATGCCGAGTGGAAAGACATCTTGGCTGTGTGAAAAGCATTCCAAGGACATGAAGGGTACAGTTTTGAGTGACAAGGTGACAGAGGTCAAACATAAGGTCACCAACCAACCTTGGCTGGAAGCCATGGTGGATTGCTTGAGAATTGAGCAGAAACATCCATTTAAATTCAAATCCATCAAGAAAGCTAAAAGGCTGGTGAAAGGTATGTGTTAACGCATTCTTTGTAAATGTTAACTTTCATCCGTTTGTTCCACTTTTTTGAAAAATGGGGATATTATATTTTTGTTTTTTTTGTTTGTCACACATTGCTTAATTGACAATAACCAGATATTGATCAAGTTTTGTTCGAACAGGATTTTATTCAATGTAATCAAACATGCTTATTACATACAGATGATTTCAAAAAAATGGGAAAACAAGCTCAGAGATTATATCAATTCCTCTCCCAAAATAAAAAAATGACACATTTTGGTCAAACTTGGTGAGTGCTTACATAATTGCAGTGCTCAGGCTCAGTTCAATGTTGAGCACAGGCAATCTAATGAGCTTGTAGGTACCCCCTTGATTCTAAATGATGAACGATTCAGACAATAATTTTCCTATACAGTATACATATAGATTCAGCCAAATTAGGGGTGTGCTTACTTCTGAAAAGAAAAATTTGAAGGATGAAATGTTGTCACTTATACCTGCACTGCAGAAATTCTCATTTGAAACGAAAAAAAACGGGTAATTCATACTGCAGTTTGATTTTTCTGTCTCACATAGATTTGAATGTGGATGTAAAGAAAAATCAAAAAAGGAAAATCTCACTTGTATGCAGAAATTCTGATTCTAAAATATACGTTAATCATCATTCCTTTTTTTTCTATCTCACATTAAGATACGTGAAGTGCTCCAAGAAAAGTTTGAAAAAAGATTCATGCATGAATGCAGGAAGATAAAATATTTATTCTAATAATATTTTTGTTTATCTCACATAGCTTTGAAAGTGGATGATGTTGAACGAGATTCGATAAGACGCACCATGTCCCGCAGTTCATCAACCTTAGGCAAGTCAGCTGCACTCGAAGCGGTAAAGAAAGAAGTTCTCAAGGAGATCAATCTAGAAGAATTAGCACCAAAGGAGACAAGTTCCACAAAAAAAAAAAGTGGCAAAAAAACTGTTGGTTTCATTACAACACCAACTGCTAGTATTGAGGACCTGAAAAAGCAGGAACTGTCATCTCAACTTCCAGAAGATTTACAGGATCAGGACCAGGAAAAAGAAAAGGAGCAGGAAAAAGTAATCGATCAGAAAGAGGTAGAACAAAATGGCAAAGAAACAAAAGATGAAAAGAGAGTAACACCTTCCCCAACTCCAGAGGTCAAAGAAATTAATCCTGCCCCCACCTCAGAGAGCAAAGAGATTAATCCTGCCCCCAACCCACAGACCAAAGAGATCAATCCTGCCCCCACCCCACAGACCAAAGAGATCAATCCTGCCCGGACCCCACAGGCCAAAGAGAGTGACCATGCTCCTACACCAGAGATCAAAGAGAATAACACTGCTTCTCCCTCTTCCCAAAAGACACAAGAATCAGTTCCAGAAAACACCCCCTCCATTCAACAAGCTCAATCTGGGGATAAAACGGAACCTGCCAAGATACAAAGAAATGGTCCACAGTCTCAGTCAAAACCTGCAGAGAAAAGCAAGGCCTGTGTGATTGTGTAGTCACAGAATATTTGTACATCATGTACTTTGGAATTGAAATGCATATTTTTAACATTTAGAAAAGTTAATTAGCAACCCAGTTACTTTATACATATATTGTAGTATATTCCATGATGATCAGTAGTACATATCGAAGAATTTGTTTACAAGCATGTCGGTGGCATACCATCATAAGTGTTAAGTTTCTATATTTCAACCCTTATACATGTTTTACACTGTTTACAACAAAGAGAATGCAACCTTATCATATTGGATGGGGATTTTTTGGGGGGTTGGGGGGTGGGGGAGGTTCTCTTCCATTTTGAACATGCTTTTTAGCTTGCTACCCTGGCGTCGGTGTCCCACCTTCTGAGGTCAAAGTTTTTGAGCAAGTTTTTTCCAGACAGTGTTGGATCATCATACTCAATACACAGTTGTCTATTATGAGTTTAAGTCATTTATATCGAGTGTAAGCAATGTGCTGGACCATATTTTCATATTTTAGGGGCCAAAAACAGCTTAATTGGACTTAGTTAAATTTTAGGTTAAAGTTTTTGGGCAAGTTTTTTTGTGAAGTGTTGGATCACCACCATCAATAGGCTGTTGTCTATTATAAGGTTGAAGTATTTATATGGAGTGTTAGCAATATGCTCAAACATATTTTCATATTTAGGGGGCCAAAAACAGCTTAATTGGACTTAGTTAAAGTTTTTAGGCAAGTTTTTTTGTGCAGTGTTGGATCGGTCACCACGATCAATACGCTGTTGACTAATTCACGTTGGCTGGTCATCTCTTACATGTTAAGGTACAGGAAAATCTTGTTATATTGCCATCATTTGTTCAAAGAAGTGTTGGCATTATAAAGGGGTTTGGCGATAAATTGAGGGAACGTATAAGGAATTCTTAAGAAAAACATAACTAAGGGACCTGAAAATATGTTGGCGGTAAGTGAAGTGGCAAATGAAATGACGGCCATTATATCGAGGTTTTACTGTACATTTGTTTCTATTGATATTTGCTATTTTACAACATATATCACCAATAGGCAAGCTATGCTGTTCTCCAACAGCTCTTGTTATCAAATATTGAAACCCCAATGTTTGCATGAATAAGCATATACCTTTTATGGTTACTATTTTCTCCAAGTGCCACCTTCAATGACATCCATCTCACATCCATCAAAACCATTCAGGGTAACAATTCCAACTTGAAGGAACAATGTGATTTTGATCTTGAATGAATTACAAGAAAAATATAAAAACAAGAATTCCCATGAGGAGAGCATCCATTTGTCTTAGTCCTGTCTTATAGGCAGCCATAACAACATTTAAAGTTCATACGTGTTAACAATTGTGTGATAATTGACCCTTAGGGCTATACAGTAAAGGTTTCAATGTTGTCATGTTTAAACATTATATTTATGCATGTGATATCATATGATATGTTGGGCAAATGATATAAGTATGTGATATTAAGTTTCTGTCAAATTACAACATAAAAAGCAGACCATTTTTTTTGCAAGACATAGAGAGAAGAACGGTAACAGGAGTGACATTACACAAAATTCACTGTACATGTATATAAATCTTTCTCAAATTTTTCAGTTCGTGCATCTTTATAAATGATTCAGAAATACAGAAACAAAAAAACAACTACAGAATAGAATGTATTTTACATTCGTTCAGAACAGATAGTTTTCAGGGAGTTATTTAAGTCTATAGACCACACATATTAGTTTTCAGGGAGTTATTTAAGTCTATAGACCACACATATTAGTCACATTGGCAAATGTGTTAAGAAATGTAAAAAGGGTAAAAAGGTAAACTTATTGCAAATCCAAGCTTGACCAGGTATTTAGCTATTGTTTAAATTGATGATGTTGAACAATGTATTATGTGAATTCAATGTTTAATCAAATTATTGATTTTTTTCTAATTGATGTGTTTATATCAGTGAATTCAATTTTTTGTTTCAAGCTGTAAGTTTATATTTAATCATTTTGAATATATCTATATATAATAAATTTGTATTTACATTTTGTATTATTTGTATAAAATAAATTATGTGATAGAAGTTATATAGCTGCTAAGAAATTTCGTATTTTATATATGTTTCATTCCTGTAATACTAATATAGGTATCTGGATCCTTTCAGTCTGTGATACAGATTATGTTGACACACAATCATATTTCACTGTTTATTTAATTTTACATTATTCTGTGATAAGGTTAAACTGACACAAAATGATATTTCAGGCATTGTTTACGTGATATAACAATATAACTGTTATCATGTCACAGGTACAGCAACATTAATTTTTTTTTGTGTAATGTTTTTTATATACATGTACTTATGAAATCAATATAAAATCATAAAATATAATCATAGTAATGTCTTTAGTGTTGATAACTTATATATGTCTTACTAGTGTTGAAATAAAAACAATTTAGGGATTAAAATGTTAAATTATAAAAACATCTACTCGTTAGGTTTTGCTCACTTTACATAGAAGATGTTTTATTATTATTATTTTCTGTATAATGAAACAATTTCTGATTTTGGTTTCAATGGATCTGAAGGTTTTTAATGTTTTGAGTAATGACTTTACATAGCGTAGCATTTAATATGAACAGGAAGTTGATTGGATTTTCAATATTGGTTGTAACTTGTTATTTTCCTTTGTTATGACAATATCCAGAACATCTGGATGCTATTGTAAAATACTATTACATCACGCTAGAAAATATCCTTGAAAGTTGGTCTGACCAAGATTTGTTTTCAATGGAAGAGAACAGATTTTTAAGTATGTGTGAACTTTATGAAAAGTTACATTTTCTACTTGACATAATGTGTACAGTTGTCTATGTTTCTTTACATCAATCTAGCTCACTAGTGTTTACAGTAACTTTGTCAGGAATTGATATACCAGTGCCTTTTACACACTGTTTTCTATATATTGATTCTGTTATCAAAGTTATGCTTCAATTCTAATCTTTCAAAAATTCTGATTATGACTTTTGTTTGACTGTTTCTGTCCCCTACTGAAAACCTTTGGTAACATTGATAATTACCTCCCTTTGTTACAAGGTTATTAATCGCTTATTGTGATAAGGATATTTTCGAAGTGTGACTGTATTGTTGCATTATAGATCCGTCCTATTATATTTAGTCACCTAAATATCTGATACCATAGATTAGTCCAATGATAGTCAGTCACCTTAAATATCCTATCATATTTAGTCCCCCTAAATATCCTGTTACATTACCAATCCGTCCTATTATATTTAGTCCCCCTAAATATCTGATACTATAGATTCGTCCAATGATAGTCACTCAGTCACCCTAAATATCCTATTACGTTATAGATCTGTCCTGTTGCATTTTCCATCCAAACATCTGTGTATAACCTTTTCACAAATTATTTTTGTTAATAATACAAGTATATACATTTTAAGTCTGTTATTTTATATTATTCTATTTTTAAAAAAATATTTATAATTTCAAATGAAAATATTCTGTATATGATTCATTCCTCTATAAATGCTGATAATCACTTATACATTATTTATATACACAATGCATATATGTTATAATATTACTGAATCCTTGTTTGTGAGTGCTTATTTACCAAACTATGCTGCGAACCAGAGTTTCAGAGGATTAAAACAGAACCCAAAAACCAAAGCAGTCAAAGAGGGCTGTTGGAGAAATGGAGTTAACTCAGCTGTATTATGAATGTAGTACTGATTTTTTTAAATGAAAATAAATAAATGTACTTTGTATGTTGTGGATTGAACAAAGATTACTTAACCCTTTCACCACTGTAGACCATAATGGACTCATCTAGATCAATGCATGGTAGAGTCTACTAAAGTTACATAGGGGTGAAAGGGTTAAACATGGTGCAGTGATGTGTGTATTGTTTGGTGGTAGAAACCTTTACACTGTTTTGTCTGGTAACATTGAGTGGTGAAGATTTTTAGAAAAAGTATTGAATTGATGCCTAGATACCAAACGTTTGCTATATCACACATATTGGCTTGTTGTGCCATTATGAGATACCAACAGTATACTTTAATGATGAACATGTGTGTTCCAAGCATTGAACCAGACCACAGCTGTGACATTGGTGTCATACATTGTCTAGTGTTATAATTAATCTTCTTTTAGAAAGCGACACAAATTTAAAAGCAAAATTAAGACAGAAATATTGATTGTTTTATACACCATTCAATTATCCAAAATAGACGACCCAAATTATTCCTTTATCAAATTTTATAGATAAATGTATACAAGTTACGTCATTAGGACATATGTTTTTGTCATCAATTTATGATATTTAAAATCACTGTACCCAAATCGGGACATTTTTTAGATAAATATCAATGTTCTTTATACCATACTATCAGTTCCAAAAACGTTTTGTTCTTTTTTCATAAATAGATACTTTATGATAAGTCTTGTTTTGGTACAATAACTATTCTTACCTTTAAATTGTCCATGTAATGATAATTAGCAGCCATTAAAGTTTATATACAGTTAAATTGTCATAAAAGTATTATCTAATGAAAACTGTATATAAAAAAGTACTTCTTTGCATCGCATGACAGTTTCCTGGGCCGATTCCCACAAGTGTCCCATTCTGGATACCTGTACTGTCCCGATTTGGGTACAGTGAAATTATGTTTAAATTTGATGGTTATTCAATCTTATTCAAACCAATTATCAGCAAATCTTATTTTTTTTAATCAAGTATTGGTAATGTACATTTGTAGTTTGGAAAAATCACTAATAACATAATTATATGTCTGAACATTCTATATTGTAATTCACATGGGTTTTCAACCCCAGTTCTGTGTAAAATAAAACTCAGTCATAAAATACTAATTTAAGCATAATTAAATCCAATTAAATTAAATTAAATATTCTTAATCCATTGTTGACAATGCATGTGATGATGTAAAAATGTCTCCAAGAAATTTCAACTAATAAATGAAGTAGGAAACTAGATCATTTTGTCTTTTCTTATGTTTCTGTTGATAAACCTCTGTTACAATAGCTGTATGGTTTATACTTAACTCATTCACCCCTGAAGACACCTTTGAACCCTTCCAATTCAATGGTTGGAATAGTTCATTATGAAACCTCAAGGGTGAATGAGTTGATATGGTCTATTATTTGTAGGTACAGCTTTAGGGACAGGGAAATTCTATCTGCTGGATGTAGTCACAGTAGAATTCGGGTCACTATCAAGGCTTACAAATATTCTGAGCCCATCTTCTATACGGGACAGAGAAACTTCCATACCTGCCCATACCTACATAATGACTTACTCCTTGTTTCCCACCTCATACCCAGGAATTTGGTAATAATCAGCAATGATACTGTGAATGCAATGATGAATATATTCAATTTTCTATAAGATGTACAAATACCAAGAATATATTTGGAAAGAGTAAATATACCATAAGGTAAACTATAAAATTAAAGCAGCTTGCAAAAGCTTTACAGCAAGTTTGTTTTTTAGTTGTTTATTGTGTTGACGTTTAGTTACATCACATCTTTAAAGAAACAACAACAATGCTATGAGGTTGGACAACATATAAACTAGGTTGGAGGTGGTCATGACTGTGGCAGTAGGGCGGATACCTACTGGAGAAAATAGGGTTGATACCTACTGGAGAAAATAGGGTTGATACCTACTGGAGAAAATAGGGTTGTTACCTACTGGAGAAAGTAGGGCTGTTACCTACTTGAAGTTTCATGACCATGGCGGAGCCTGAGACCAGAGGAAACTGAAGTTGCAGGGAGGAGAGATGATTGGAGCGAGTGCTGCCAACCAGACAGTCATGACCCGGTTTATCCAGCCTATTTATAGATGAGAGATGAGCTAATGGGCTCAGACAATGAATATGTAGGAATATTTAATTATTTGGGGGCACTTATATAGGAATTATATAAGAAAGCCAATTTGGAAGAACGGAGTATTGGCGATAAAGTAGAAATGGCAATGCTTCGTGAGTACAAAGCCCCCAAAAAATTATTATAATTGATATAAGTAAAGTTTCGGTAATGTTCTGTGTCAGTGTGGATGGGGTTGTGCGGGGTATGATGGGGAAAGAAGCCATGGTTATATGGGTGTGAAGTACATGTACATGGTTAGAAGCTATTGTAGATTCAGTTGGGTGACGCGTAGTTATACGTTATGAACACTGAATCTTCACCTGGTGTTTCGAGAAAAGTTAAATATAGGTAATAGTAGAACACACATAGGCTGGCACGTGATGGTTAAAACAGAGTTCTTCGAGAGGGAAAAAAGTGCAAGTAAAACGGCACATGACATCTCGACTAGCGGTGACACAAGTTTATCTGTGCTTTCCTAATGTCGTCTGTATCCAGACGAATGTATCGTAAGTAACAGTCAGAAGACCACCGACCTAAGGTTTTGACCATGTGGTCGGGAATGTCGCACTTGGCAGCTGTGGTAGCTGCCCCTATTCGGAAGCTGTGGCCATTGTAAGAGTTGGCATCGAGACCTAGGTCTGTAATGATGGATTTGATGGCCGATATGAAGTAAGGCCGACTGAGTACAGCACCGTTGGCGGTGATGAAAAGGGGGTCTGCTGTGGAAGCCCCTGTATAGGTTCTGAGTAGTAAATACTCTTTCATGAGGTTGACGGGACATGAAGGGGTGGAATTCGCATGAATGTTAATTTTTACGCCATGTCGAAACACATCCGTTTTAGAACTGGGTAGGTGCAAGGTGTAAGCGGAGAGCTGGTCGTTAGGCACGATATCCATAATGCGAAGTGAATTATTGGTGAATTCACCGCAGCGAAGAAAACCAAAGAAAGCCATGCTGCAAGCCACTGACAGCATGAGGTTATTGAATGAACCAAGTGTGGTTTGACCTTTGGTAAGCCTGTTGATGATCTTTAACAGGAGATCATGGGTAATTGGGAGGCGGTTTGGTTCCGAGTTGCACTGGGACCTCTTGACTCCTCGAAGGATGAGTTGTAGTCTGTTTAGCATGGCTGGTTGGGAAAGAGGGCAGTTTATGTTGTTGGTGATGTAGAAGTGACGAACGCCGGCGAGGTATTGCTTGATGGTTTGATATTTAAGTTTTTTGTTTACGCAGAAAGCCACGAAGTAAATCAGAGTATCCTCGTCCACTTCTGGGGGGGCGGGACTTGTGGAGGTCCACAATGAATGGAGTACGAGAAATCTTTTGTACAGGGTTGATGCGGAATTGTAAACGTTGATGGTACCTTGTGCTAGGGATGTTTCCCAGAGCCTCGTCACTGTCGGATTTAGGTAAGCAAGAGTCTGTCCAGTGAGGGGATCTTGTGAGGGTAGTGGTCCGCATGTGGCGCCAGTGCCCTGAACTTCTTGACGAGAAAGACAGTCACTTAATACATTGTATTTTCCTGGTATATGTTTTGCATGCACGACAAAATTTTCATTAGCTGCACAAAGGGTAAGGGTACGCATGAGTTTCATAATCATTGGAGATTTACTGCGACCTTTTGTGATTATGGCCACGGTGGTGATGTTGTCACAATGGAAGAGGATGCGCTTACGGGGCCAGTTTTTGGACCACAGGATTGCACTCACTACGATTGGAAAGAGTTCCATGTAAGCGATGGACATGTCTTTGTCACCGAGTTTTGGCATGTCGCTAGGCCATGGCTCGGCGAACCATTTTCCCTGGAAGTAACCACCGTATCCATGAGTTCCACTTGCATCGGTAAACAGTTCGAAATCGGCTGAATCAGTTATGTTGTCATCATGAAAGAACGAAATTCCGTTCCATGTCTGCAAGAATGACCGCCACATGAAGATTTCACTAACACAGTCACGGTTAATGGAGACATGAAAATGAAGTTCTTTAACAGAGTGAGCGAGGGTGAGGAGATAGGAAACAAAGCTTCTCCCTGGAATGATAATGCGCGATGCGTAGTTGAGGTGTCCTAGCAGACTTAAAAGTTCACGTTTTGTTGCTGTTTTTCGTGTCGCGAATTCGGTCAGAACCTCGATGATACGACAGATTTTTTCCGGGGGAAGCGATGCCTGCAGTTTGATGGTATCCAAGTCTATGCCTAGGAAAGTCATGTAGGTGTCGGGCCCGAGGGTTTTGTCGGGGTGTAATGGTATGTTAAGTCTATTGAAGACAAACTGAAGAGATTCCATGGTCTTATGGCCATTATTCTGCACGGGGTCGATGGTTAAGAAGTCATCCAGCAGAAATAACATTTTTGATATACCATAGTTGTGCGTAGCTATGTAGTGGATGGCCTCCGACAGCATAGTGAAGATCTTAGGGCTACTCCTTGACCCAAAACAAAGTCGAACAAAGAAGTAGAATTTGTCTTCCCATTGTACGCCATGAAATTTCCAGAGATCTGGATGAATGGGCAAGAGTTTGAATGCGTCGACGATGTCTGTTTTGTTGAGACTGGAACCTTTCCCAAGTTTTTTAATTTCGGAAATGGCATCGTCAACCCGCACGTACTTGACCGAATATTGCTCTTTGTCGATGAGATTATTTAAGCTGGTATGTTGTGGGTTATCATGGGGAGCCGACAGGTCTACGATTAATCTGTATTTTTTGGAATACTTCTTCTGCGCTAAACCAAGAGGGTTAATTCTGTAAATCTCGAATGGGGGCCTTTTGAACGGTCCGATGATGTAGCCTTTTTTGAGTTCTGTTTGTAGTAGCTGGGAAACTATCAGGGGCTGAGAAGTTGCTGACTGCAAGTTTTTACAAGTGAAACTCACTTCAGGGTGATGTTGTATTCCTGTGTTGAAACCATGTCGGAGACCATTGACGAGACTCTGTACAAACTCTTGATTGGGGTGGTCTGTTAACTCGCTTTCCAGATTCTTAATGTTTATAGGCGTGCTGGCCCTGGAATCAAAATCACGCAGCTCTTTGAAACCTGAGGAATTGAGGGTGGTAGTGATAACAGGGATTTCATTTAGTCAGTTCTGATTGGATGTAGCTGATTGACTTTTTTGGCTATTTTTTCCTTTCGCACACTCTGGAGCTGGGTGGTTGGGTGATTTGCATATTTGGCAGCAGTGGATCATTCGTGCGAAATTGTTGTGGGTGAGACTGCAGCCATTGTTGTTGTAGTTGTTACACAACTCTTTACCGTTATGGAATAGCCTTGCCCGACCCCTCTTGTCAGTCTTATGTTGGGCATGGTCTTGAGAAGTACCCTGGTTGTTGTTGTTTGACTGTTTGGGGTTGGTTTTGCCGTGTTCTGGGTAGGCCGGACTGTTTTGGTCGTTGTGGAATCGGGTATTGAGAAGAGAGGGACAAAAACCGGAGTAGTGGCTAGCGCTATGACAGTGTTCGCAAGTGACACTTCTCAGGCCTGAAAACATCTTCAGGTAGAGACCTGTATCCCGTGCTGCCCAGTTGATTTGAAGGCCCATGGTGACCTCATACTGTTCTGCCTTTTTAGAGAAGGCAGTGTGGTAATCGTAAAAATGAGTGCCCCCATATTGCACGAACATGTCATCGATCAGGTCGGAATATGTGTCGAGTTCACGCCGTCTTTCTGGCTCTTTCTCACAAATCACGTTCTTAAAACGGGAGAAGGCAATCCTGTACTCGTTAATGTTTAGATGGCGCATAGCCCTGGGGTCATTACTTTTAACGACCACCTGATTACCGGACTGGTCGATGATTTTGGTTTCAGTATCACTGTCCATGCTGGGAATGAGTAATAGGGCCAGATTTATATGCTTGTGCGAATATATGGCGCTGCGTAGGTGTTGGGGAACAATGTTGACCTCCGGTAGGTCGTCCATCGAAACCCTTTTCTTGCGTGTTCATGAGTAGAAGAAAGACTTTCCCTACCTTGAGCGGGCGCCTGTTCCACCGTAGGGTTATTTGCGGCGTTGCTTGCGCCGGCACCCATAAATCGGTTATTCAGTTGAGCGAGTGTGGCCTGGATGAGAGTCATTTCTTGCCGTAGATCGTCCAAAGCTGTACCTTGACTATGGTTGGGGCCATCTTGGTGGTTACGGACGCCATCTTGACTATCACGTGACTCCGTACCGGAAGTGGCTGGAGTTGCCAGAAATAACGTGTCACGTGATCCCGACTGTTGTGATGGTTGTTCGAGATCCACGTGTCTGGCGGTGTTGTGTAGTTGTTGATACACCTTCACGAGCGTTTTGTGTGGGGTTGAGGTCGGTAAATCCATGCCGGACCTTTTTAGTTCTTGGCACAATTTGGCGACAGGCCAGTTCAATGGATTGTTACCGTCCAGTGCCGAGCGGGAACGCTGCCTTTGTCCCCGAGGCCCTGTGGGGGGAGATGGAGAAGTTTGTCGTCTCCTACCTCGTATCCCCACGGATTCTTGTAGAAGAGAAGAATCGGCGATGGCTACGTGAGGAGGCGTCCTTGTTAGAGCTCTTCCTCGTCTTTTAGGTGGCATGATGAATTTGGTAGATATTGGATAGCGTTAAGTAATAGCGAGTGATGCGGACGTCTTCAGCCTCAGCAGCAGAGTGAGAGTGAGGCTAGTGACGTATGTGTGGTCAAGATGTAGTGGTCAAGCTTGCCTGTGTAATGAGGATGCGCAGTGGAACGTGTTATGTGTATGTAGGTTACCATCCGATCCCACGAGAGTGAGGTATGGAAACAGCTGGGTGTTGGGAAGTTAGTTATTGTAAACTTTAAAACTTTGGTTAACAAATAACCATCACGTTACAAAATTGGCAAGCTTGCCAATCCTTGGTTCAAGTTACTTAGTGAATGCTTGGCAAGGAGATACCCGAACTTGAGTTGTTAATAATTGTGTCTTTCAGGGTGAAAAAGGAGGGAGGAATGTAGCTGAATTGGTCTGGGGCGATTGCCAGCGACCAGGTACCTCAACTGGTAAGAGCATCTGGTTAGAGACGGGAAGGTCAGGGGTTCGAGTCTTTGTCTGGCCATTGCATTTCTCTTTCTCTTGTTACATAAGATTTAGTACATTTTGTCTTTTGACAAATCTTTTCCCTTTGGGCCCACCTCTCTGGTCCAAAAGGTTGGTAAGGATCTCTCTTTCTGATACCATCTAATCTCCATTCCATCTTAATTATTCCAACCAAGTTTTAATTAATTGGTTAATTAGTTCCCTTTGGCCTCTGGGGTAAGGGCAGGAATGCAAATTGTATAATTTGATATCCTCTTTTGAATGATTCTTACAGAAATGCTAAAAGTTTACATACGATGCACAAAAAGTGATCAAAATATTTCTTCAAATGCCATGTATCCAATACACAGAAACAACACATTCAATAATAATATATCATCGTATAGACAAAATAGTGTAGCAAAGCTTGACAGGGTCGATCAACTGTGGCCATATACATGTAGGTAGCTCAGTCGGTTAGAGCATCCATCTACAGGTCAGGGGTCTCAAGTTCTAATCCAGGTCTGCAATGCCCTAATGCTTTAACCATTGTTTCATGTATTTTGTGTGCTCATGACAAGAAGTTGTTTTCAGGTGCGCAGACTTAGAAGAAGGATGGAGAAGTGTTACAGTGGTTAAAATTGACCTTGGCAAGATGGTCAGTAGGTTATGTTGATAGTCATACAATCCTGATCAGAATTAAGGACACATTAGAGTTCTGTTGAGAGACGTTAAGTGTACCAGTAAATGGACTAGGTTGATTGCTGGTGTCCAGATAGTTTAGTCGGTTAGGATATAATATTAAATCTGTTTAAAAATTTGGACATCCCAGGATCTTATTCTGGTCTGGCCCCATAGCATTTTCCATCTCCTATTATAAAACCATATCAAAGACTCTACGGTGCAGAATGTGATAAACCGTTGTTACAGGTGATCACTACAACCGTTATAACACGTCAATAAATTGTGTTGTAGT
>JAUMHH010179062.1:0-15241 GCA_032359455.1 Chlamys rubida
ATATGTAAATAGATGTATACACTTCTCTGCATTTAGATATCTATAGAAACAAACAAAAGTTTCCTATTTGAATCAATATGTGTTGATAAAATCAAATAATCTTTAAAAAGGGGAAAAATAAAAAAAAATGCATTTGACAGAGTGTATGACAAAGAAAAGTTCCTAATACGCTGTGATTGAAATTTACGCTACAATTAAGCTGATTGATATTCAACTACTTTAACAAATGGATGTTTTATTTTGATACCTTTCAAAAGTATAATTGCTTTCGGCTCATTTTATATCCAATTCGGATAATTGTTTACTTGATATGGCTACTTTTATGACGTTAGTACTGAACATGTATATTAGTATATGATGCAAATAATTGTCGGTTGCAGATCTTATGGGGTTTTTGTTTTTAATTGTAAAATGTTCTTTAGTGTTCGATGCTGGTGATAAAATACCTAATGAGACAGAAAGGAATCTGATGCCGTAGAGATGGTTAAACATTAAAACTGAGAACAAGTTACTTACTCGTCCATTGCATTTGAGTTGACGGAATGGAACACTCACTAGTCTACAGGCGGATATATTTTCTGAAAGAACTCGGAAATACCAGAGTACGATATAGAAAACCCATGATACGAAGTATAAACGTTGATCAGATGGAAGCTCTCGAGAAAAGATAGATCGTACTATGCTACTAATTTATGTTTCATCAGTATTTTATTCGGTTGCCACGAGGTCGACATCTGCAGATCCGTCATCTATCGTTATCTTGTAAAAGCTATAAAGAGGCGTTATCCGGAATTCAAAAATGAAAATTACTTCTTTATCGATAGTGTAGTAGAGTTAAAATATGGAAGAGTTCGTTCCCACATGAAAAGGTTGAGGAGACATCGATGTTACTGTAAAGTAGAAGCCGTTTTTGGTACCTATGATGAGTCGGTGTTAGATTGTATGTCGGAATGTAGGGAGAACTAAACGACTTGTGTTCGCTTTGAAATATCTTTTTATTAAGAAATAGAATGATGTCATACAAAACATAAGTGAAATGTATTAATAACCTGAAAATGTACACAATATTTTTTTTTTTTGCAAAATAATTACACTATAGTAATACGTTGTCTCTCATAATTCATATGAACTCTCAAACTTCGACTTTATATGATACGTCTCATACTTCAACTTTAAATATTCTTATTCAAACCTTGTTTTTTCCTCAAAAATTGATAATCAACATGTATTCTCCCTCTCTATATATTTATACATGTTTGTTGAACTTATAACAATATTCAAGTTATTTTATCTGGCGCAACTTAAAAATTTCAAACACAAGATTAAGTATGCATGTATATGACGTCTCTAATACTTCGACTAACTTTAAGTGACGTCTCTCATACTTATATACTCTGTAACCTTTAAATGACACCTCTCATACTTTAGAATTACAATGCTGCATAAACTTTTAAGGATGTCTCTCATACTTCAGAATATATAATCATCGTGTAACCTTTTACTGATGTCTGTCATGTAACCTTTAAATGATGTCTCTCATACTTCAGAATATGTGACCTTTAAATGATGCCTCTCATACTTCCTTTTTCTTAAACTTTGACATAAATGTGAACTTTAACGTTAAATATGAACTTTAAAACTTTAAAACTTAATTTTTGAATTCATTTCTAATTTTAACTTTAAAAATTTTGAATTCATTTCTAATTTTAACTTTAATTTTTTATTTATTTATATCTAATTCGAACTTCAAAAACTAAACACGATTTTGAAATGTAAAAATTAAATTGAAACTTTTTTTTTAATTTAAACTGAACTTTATTTTTCAATCATGAATTTGGACTTTATTTCTTTTTCAACTTAATTAAACGGAACTTTATTTCTTTTCCAACATAATTAAATAGAATTTTATTTCTTTTTAAACTTAATTAAACGGAACTTTATTTCTTTTCCAACATAATTAAACGGAATTTTATTTCTTTTTAAACTTAATTAAACGGAACTTTATTTCTTTTCCAACATAATTAAACGGAATTTAATTTCTTTTTAAACTTAATTAAACGGGGCTTTATTTCTTTTTAAACTTAATTGAAATTGTTTTAATACTTTTGTCTTTAAATATAATCTTCTGGATAAACGGAACGCAACTTATAAGTTTTACGGTATTTTTTCATGACGACTTCGGTCCGATATTTTAAATAAATATTTGTAAAACTACATTTCTGTTTTTTATTGCCAACCCATTGCAGATATTATATAATGACCGAATGAAAGCGTATCGCACCGATTGGGTAAGACCCAGCGCTTATCGTCGAAGGAACACAGGCCCGATTTGTTGACGGTGTACACGTACAACTGGTGTTTATCGCTTCTGATGGAATTCATTTTGCACATTTTCGTTTTGTCGGCGAATAAACAGTCTCTGTACATTTCATGCTTGAGATCACGTCTGATGGTCGCCTTTGCGATACCTTTAGCTACCTGTTTTTCTTTCATGTCGTTCCATAGGACTACCAGATTTTCTATTTCAGTTCTATTTCTCACGGCGTACACGTACGAATACATTTTGGCACGAAGTCCTACGAACTCTGCAATGGGCTCACTTCCCGTTTCGTCCTTGAAATATCCCGGTATCTTTTTGTTTCTTGTGTCGTGACAGCGATGGTCGATCGGATAATTGGACAGATCGAACAGGTGTCTGTCCCGATACATGTCGTCATAGACGTCCGGACATTGAACGTGGTACAAAAGACTGTCCGTGTCCGTCATGAGTAGCTTGATTCCATCTCCGTATTTCGGTTTTAGGTACTTGTAATAAAACTCGTACATGATACACTTGGACAGATCTAGAATGGTCTGTCCTACATACACTGGTTTGTTTAGTACGAGTTTGACTTTATCGTTTTGAACGGCTACTAAATCTTCGTTAAAGATAGTAAACCTTTGAAATGAAGGTCTGGCCACGTACTTTTTGAGTTTCTTTTCCGTGTGTGCTAGCTTGATATCGACTCTGGAGCGCACGTTCTCCATCGTCTTACCGAACATGGCATTGTTCATGAGTTTAAAGAAATCTTTCTCGAACTCATTCGTACATGCCGCTCTTTTTGACGTGTTGAATTGTATGTACGGGCGTAACCAAGGTTTCTGTTTGAATTCTAGGATTCTGTGGATTTTGGTGACTTTGAGACCCAATCCTACGTACAACTGCAAATTTCTGTAATTGCAGATGTATTTCGTCTTGCGTTCTAATGTTGGAATCAGTTTTTCTGTCGGTACACGCCCTTGTAATTTGTCAACGGTGTGTTTCGGGCTGGGATGTAAAGTTTTCCATAGCTGTTTACTGGTTGGTGACAATTCTTTGTCGGGGATTTTGTTTCGCTCCGGTGCGAGAGGGTAATCGGAATGGCTGTCGTGAAGTTCGTCTGGGTATTCCAGATCTACTTCCAGTACGTACCCCAAGTCTCCGTCTTTGGAGACATTGGTTATGTCAAATGTGTGTGGATTCTCCACCCACCGAAACCCACCCACAGGTAACGGCTCCGACATGGCCTTCCCGTACAAGTTATTACAATCCGTATACATGATGTACGAGTGTGGTTGGGAGATGTCGTACGTTTCAGGAATGTAAGGATTGTTAGCTTGAGCGTATTTGTTTGATATCATGCTAACGCCACCTCTCACTCCGTTTTCAAAGAAGAGATACATGTATGGATCTCTGATGAGTTCTAACCTCACTCCCGTCATTTTCAAGGCTGCACTCCAAGCCAGACCTGGACTGGTATAGAAGTGAGCTGCATCTAACCCATAATAATCGAGACACATGTTTCTGAAGTTCTCAAAGACATCGGCCAATAGTAGCACGTCCGTCTTGAGGTAGAGGTCGTGATACTGACCGAGGTCTCGAATGTTCAGTTTCTCCCACACGGACTGTGCATGCGCGTAATCAGCATCTGACACGTCTGATCGACTCAGCGAACTGTAGAATTTCTCTTTTGAGGGGAGCTTTTGTTCTGAGAATCTATCGGCAGTGTCTACGTATTCGTAGGGATATATCCCTTTTCTTAGTAGTAATTTGGCGTCTGATTCGGTAAACTCCCTAGAGAAGTTATTGAATTTCGTCAAACCCTCTTTGGCAAGATTTTCTGTCAGAGTCTCTAGACTCTGAGACATGAATTGAAACGAATCTATGAATCTAATATCGCCAAGACTAAACGAAATGTACTTTTCAGTGTTGTTCGGAATACAATTGATATTGCGTTCTTTAAATTTGCCTAGGCTTTCCGTCAGGATGTGAGCATCGAAACCTTTTAAATTGTGAAAAACACAAGGTATGTGAGTGGGATATTTATACTTCAAATTACATTTGTTATGAGCGGCTTCGCGAAATTTACCGCTCAAATGACAGTGGTCTCGTACCACATTACTTTCGTCTGTGAAATGTTTACCACAGATGTGACACCGAGTACTCTCCATAAAAGACTGCTCGTCCTGAAGAGACATGACTAGCGGTTCTGGGTGACCTAAAATATTTTTATTCGTTTTTCTTCCTCTATGATACATTCCAAAAATGTTTTGCTAACGTCAGCCCCCCTATAAATGACGGGTGGTTTGGTATATCTATCTTCCATACACACGATTTGGTATCCAAACCCGCAGGGTTCGAATTTGGTATTCTTAGTCGTGCTAGAATGGTCTGGGTTTGGCTCACAGGAGTCTACAAAATGTTTCGAAATCAGCATAGATGACGAATGGTACTTTCATTTGTTTCTGAAAGTCCTTAACCGATAAGAGAGCATCGTCTTCACTGGGGAATTCTACTCTCTGCGTCTTGTGAGTGGAACACAGTTCCACGTGTTTGTTTAAAAGTACGCTACTGGTGAAACCCTGCAAGCAATGCTGACAGAAATGTGTTAGATGATGTGTTTTTTTCGTTCTGCTCAAAAACACGTTTAAATCTGGAATTAGACAGTAATGTATTTTTCACCTTCTTGTAAATAGAGCAGATTGACGTGATGTCGCGACCGTTTCGTCTTTGTCACGTGTATGGCATAAACGGTTTTATCCTCAAGTCCAAACACGTTTACCGATACGCCGTTCTGTCTTTCAAATTTGCCGATTTGAGAGATGGAAACGGGATACCTGATACCTGTCATGTCTAATTCGCTTTCGTACTTCTCATAATGAGAGACGCGTTCGGGTAGGGTATCGATGGGGTGGAGAGATGCCAAAACAGACCACAAGAAACACTTTTCGTCACGATTAAAGACATTTACTATTTTATGACGATTGAAAGTGGACGGAGACGGTATGTATGAGGAACCGTTCAGGGGTGAGTAATTTGCAACGTGTATTTCTAGCTTAATGATTTTCTTGAGTGCCCATGCAGACCCCTTACGAACGAATTCCTCAAACGAGGCAAACATTTTCTGATAAGCTGTATTGATATCATGCTCTAGACCAGAATCATTTGGCATCAATATGTATGCTGTACTCAAGAAATGTGGGATGGTCTGTACTACATTACCTTCTCTAGTTTCCTTTTCCAACGACACACGAATGTTTAGATACCACTTAACACCATTCAATCTCTCACACAACCGTTTTAAATGTTCCATCACTTCCGTTTTTGAGCTGGCAAAAAAAGTGAGTATGTCACTATTGTCACTGAAATTTGGATATACGTTTCTCACGTTAGCATTTCCTCCCAAACTCGTATCATCCGAATAGGTATGTTCTCCTGTTGGTTGTTGAGCACCGGAAGGTCCCGGCTGCGGCGACGGAGCACCGGAAGGTCCCGGCTCCGGCGTCTGAGCACCGAAAGGTCCCGGAAGCGGCGACGGAGCACCGGAAGGTCCCGGCTGCGGCGACTGACCATCGGAAAGTCCCGGAAGCGCGGCGGAGCACCGGAAGGACCCGGCTGCGGCGACGGAGCACCGGAAGGTCCCGGCTGGGGCGACGGAGCACCGGAAGTCGCCACGCCGGGCCTGCCCTCCGGAAGGTCCCGGCTGCGGCGACGGAGCACCGGAAGGTCCCGGCTGCGGCGACTGAGCATCGGAAGGTCCCGGCTGCGGCGACTGTACACCGGAATGTGGTTTAGTACCAGAATGTTCAGGTAATCGAATGCCTTTGTTAGTACTAGGGAGATCTCAACCGGCCTGTCCGTGACTTTTGTTCTCGTGCATTTTCAAATGATATTTTCTTGTGAAGGACATGTTACACACTTGACATTTGTAAGAACATTGATTTTTGTGTGATTTCATGTGCCTCCTTAAGTTGCTTGTATCGTTAAACACCTTTCCACACACTTTACATGTCAATTGTCGATAGTGTCTCTCCATGTGTGACTTCAGTTTCTTTTCGGTGGGACATTGTTTCTCACACACATCACAAGCCATCACATTTTGTCTATCTCTGAGTACGTTATTTTCGTTTCTTGGTTTTTTCTTTGGAGATAAATCGACAAAGTTCAATATCCGTTTCAAGTTCCTCACTGTTTGTATGGCATTTTCGTCTCCACCAGACACAGAATTGAGTAAGTCCTCGAAATATCGTGCTGCCATGTTGCTGGTCTGGTTTCATCAGAGTTCATATCTTGAATGAAAGCCACTTGCGTTTCATCTGTTTAAGGTTGCTCTCGAATTGAGGAGGCGTGGTCTTCACATACAGTTTTCCACCTCGCTGACTCTTTGCTTTTCTCCGCATGCTCCGTCTGAGTGATGTGGTTCTATCTCCCTGATTGGTCGATTCTTCACTGGACTGTTCCCTGGACTGTTTCTTGGACTCATTCATCACGTCTGACGTATCAGGTGGGTCGGTTTCAGTCTTATCGGTATTCTTTGTTAATTCTACACTGGTCTTTTCCCCCGACTTCTTCATTGCAATGGGCGTCTTATCATCAGATGGGGTGACGTCATCTTCGATAGTGCTCATGTGGGTATTAGGTGAATCGTTCATTTTCTCTTGTTTAATGATGTCGTCGTATTTTGTCTTTGGTATCAACATCATTGCTCTAGCCATGTTAAATAGTTTATAAAGAATATGGGTAATATTTTACTCACTGCCAGTAGTCTCCGTCTTCTCTGACGTCTACTGATTCCTCTCGCTAACACTTGGCGTATGGCTACTTTGTGTTTACCTATATTCTTTTTATCCTCGTCAGAAATGGAAATGTTATCTGTTGCTACGTTATGAACGATTTCTATCAGAAACTTGAGTTGTGGATCTGTTAACGTCGACAAGATGCCTTTCTTCTGGTTGTCCGATGCTATCAACCAGAATTCGACTAAACTTTTCATTGTTTTTTAGGGAAATACAACACAGTGTCCTCTCCCGGTAAGATTCTGGCGCGAAGTGGCGGGACTTCGGAGCGCAGGTCGATGATATTTACGTCCGGAGTCGAAGGTGAGACATCGATTAACAAATAACCGAATCTGTTTGACGTTGCTAACTGATAGGCTTCTCTGAAATAAGCGCTCTGTCTAGGGAATATCTGCCGCCCCAATGTCTCTACTTGTGATTGATCTCTATAGTTTTTAAACAGAATGAAATATTGTGTATTCAGACTCAGAGTTCTCATGACTTTTCCTTTCTGAAATACGTTCTGTACTAAAAACATGACTGTAAAGTTTTGATGGTGAGATTTCACGCAAAACATCTTCATCAGATGTGGACTGTCCACTCCCTCTGCCATACAGTCGTCAATCACCAATAACTTATGACCTTGTATATCTCCCCATTCGCTAAATTGGTCTTCGTTCGGTAAACCTTGATGGAACGTGATTTCCTTCAAGTTTCGTCTTAATACGTCAAACGTGGGCTGCCACGTGTCGTAACAAAGAATGATCTTTTTGGGTATTTCACTAAACATACCTTCTGCGTTCTCTAGTATCATTTTTGTCAGAAATGTTTTTCCAGAACCGGACGCACCACACACCATGATTCTACACGGAGATTGAAACTTGATGAGACTCTCTCTAGTATACCACGCCATCGTAGCAAATGAAGACACAAATACAAAACTTTACTATTTATATTTAATATCATAAAATGCATTTTTTTTGTATACAAATGTTTCTATACATCATGACTATATTTACAATTCAGCACAACATGTCTGATGAGTACACGTATGATAAAAACAGTAAGGAAACGAATTCTGAATGTATTCGTACACGTAATTGTCATTTTCTTCCAAATTATTTCCAAATTGTTTTACGATAGAACTCATCGATACTCCCCTGCAACGATTCAACAGGTAATACAAACAATATTGACCACACACTCTCGACGTGTTACTCTGCAATCGCCTTTCATTGTAGCTGTTCGCTTCAAATGAAAAATAACTAGGTAAATGTCCGTAACTGTCGAAGAATTCCTTCTCGTCTTTAGATTCACAATAGAATGCTACCCAGTGTCTTCCTGGACTATCGCTATTGTCCGTATTAACGATGTAGCCGACTGGAAATGACCGTATTTTGTCCGATACCTCGTCACGAGCGTAAACTCCCATGACTCTTTTTCTCATTACAGAATCGCAGTCTATGACGCAACGCAGCTGTGAAGTATTCATGGTAACACTATGTCTCTTGCAGCGTTGATTTCGAAGTAGCCCGGATATTCGCAATAAATGATACAGGACACTGCCGCTGTCAATGCCGTTCCAAAGATGACCTCTAGTCTGATGTTTCCCTGTTTAAGCAAGGTGAGATATTGATTGGTTTGAAAGGTAGGTTCCAATTCGAAGGTGTAGAGTGCATATCCTTGTGCAACGTCGTCCCTTTCTATGTCAGAACCGGCATCGTTGAGCCATTTCCCCGTCGATTGTAACATGTTCCTCAGAACGGAAATGGTAGTCTGACCACCGGTCGCTCCGTACTTGAGTTTTAAAGGGTTGCCACCCGCCGGTATTCCGTCGACGTAGAGTCCTATAGATGTGACGTCATAAGGTTGGAAGAACCAAGGGTTCTGTTCATAGTCACCGGTGGTGGCGGTGGCGTTTACGAATCCAACTACCACCAGATTTGGTCTCATGCCTTGAAATATATTATCGTATGTAAAGTTTGTCGTCCCGGCAGGAATGGTCATCTGCTTAACCATGGTCTGCGTAAACGGGTATTTGGCATTGGTCACTTCTAAAGCTTGACTTTGTGCATAGATGACGGCTGGGTTGACCTTGACTTTGCTCACGCGCAGTCGAATGTCTTCGAATGCGACCTTGTAATCGGCTGATGACGTGCCAGACAAAAGACAAAAACTTGGTTTGGAACGATACAATTTGATGTTGACGTTGACTTGATTCAATATATACCTGTCCATCTTGAACAAATCGTGATAGAGCGGGCCGACCAGGTCTACCACCTTCCCACCTTGAAACATCTGAGCCCTTTTTAGCAACGCTCCGTTTGAACCGGTTCTAGGACTGTATTCGTCCATGTCTCCCTCATCGTCCTTATCCCACATCTGAGTAGTCAATTGGGTCGTCTTTGCTTCTTTACCATATTTCAGGAGACTCTGTATGTAGGCCTTGTAAGGGTAATGGCTGGTCGTAGACACGATGGTCTTCCCCTGTAGGGTGACGTCCACTTGCGAAAATAAAGAAGGTAAGAACAAATTGACAGGTCCCACGTCTTCAGTAACAGCTATGGCGCTTCCGTCCGCTTTCGTTATTTTTACCTTGGCATATATCAAAGTGTTTCGAAAATCGATCAATTCCAATCCGTTCTGTCCACTAACGACGAATTCCACGACGGAATCGCTCGTAATCTGTGATATCGGTAACACGTCTTGATAGTAAAGGTTTTCTACGGCCGTCTGTGTAGGTGGAAGGTCAAACACGGCTAATTCTGACGGTTGTGCTTCTCTGAAAAATTCTTTGTTTAACGCAGCCATTGCGATATTAGATTCCTTTTGTTCTTTTTTACCGATTTTCTGTTCACTTTACTCGCCTTTCGTTTTGCTTTACCTGTCTTCCTTTTACTCGCCTTCCGTTTTGCTTTACCTGTTTTTGGTTTCTTCAGGTGTGTCCGTAAAGTGTGTATTCGTCGACGCTTTCTGGTAGACTGACGACGATGTGGAGTTCGTTTCCTTTTCATCTCGGATTTAGCTTGTTCTACCGCTTGTTGAGCTGGAGAGACCATGCTTACGTTAACCTCTCGCGCAGGTAAAGATTTTTCTCCCTCTCTATCGGTTTTGTCTATTGGAATCATGAATTCGTTTGAATTCTGTGACAATCCTCCACCGAATTGCTTCACGTTACGTTTCGTATTGTTCACATAGGCATTTTCCTTTCCGCGTGCCACCTCTTGGTAATATTTTATCCATTTTCCCACGTTAGGAACGTACATCTTTGTAACATTCATGATAGAAAAGGATATTGTTTAAAGTGAAGCGTAATCGTCGCCTGATCTTTTAAGAATGAAGCCAGATCACCTTTATCCGTCTTTATGTAAAATTCTATGTCTCTCACTTCCGACTTTTTCACAGGTACGTAGTATGGAACATCGAACGATTGGGACCAGTTGGCTACCTTGACGGTTCTGATGGGACGGAGAAGAGTTTCCTTTTCACCGTCGACAATGCTTTCGTCACACACGTCACTGTGTACGTATAAGTTCTGTCTCGTCTTTGTCCCAGTCGTACTTAACGTTATGTCCATCAACGCCACCTTCCAAGTTCCGTGTAGATTTAGTGGTGTTTGGAAGTGTGTGCCAAATTGGTAAGGTTTGTTTTTTGAAAAGTATTTCTCACTTCTGTCACTGTGGATGACCACGTAATGCGACATCTTATACCTTGGTTATGTCACTGATGTCATTCTCTGCTATCCACTGGTTATATTTAGACGGCCACCCTTCAAATTTGACGAACCATTCGATCCGACCTGCTCTCTTACGTTTTTTTAATTTTTCTTCTATATACCACAAGGCATTTTCGTCCTTGTCCACTCTCTGTAGTTCGGACTGATAAAAATTCCCCGTGATCGACTCGTTTAAAAAGTCGATCAATTGGTACTGCGGTATGCCTTGGCGTAAGAACCGTTTCTTAACCTTGAAGATTTCTGAAGACCATTGCTGTTGATAGGCTCTCGTAAACGGTTGCTTTAAGTGTGAGATTCTCACGAGACTTCCTATCTTAAATATAAATTTTGGCTTCTTGACGGTTTTCTGTTTGGAAGACCTCGTGTGTTTATTTCTGAGGTACATGTAGGCAAACAGATCGGCTTCGTTTGTTTTGTTTACGTCTTTGGGGGGTATACCGTTTAACGATCTATGAGGTGTGGCGTTGTAACTCTTGACGAAATCTTGCAATTTGTCTGCATATACATAAGTTCTGTACTTCGTGAAATATCTATACATCATGGTCTTTAACGTCCTGATGACACGCTCGACCATGGCGGCCTTCTTTTCGTTACGACTAGTAAAGTATTTAATGTCATTGTCTTTACAATATTGTCTCATCAGGTTCCCCGTAAATTCTTTGCCGGCGTCCGTAAAAAGACGTTTTGGTTTTTTTGTGCTATCGATTATCTTTTTAAATGCATCTAACACTTCTTTCGTCGTTTTGGTCTTTGTAGGTTGCACCCATAAGAAACGGGTGAATACGTCTATGACAACCAGAAGGAACCTGATACCGTCATTTTGTTTGCAGATGTTCGATACGTCTGCAAGATCGGCTTGAAATTCTTCGTATGGACCGGAGACTTCCACTCGTGCTCTGTTGAAAGAACGCTTGACTGGTTTTTGTAAACTATAATCGTCCAGACTCTGTATATATCTTCTAATCTTATACAGACCTGGTGAAGTGATTCCACGAGATTTCAGTACTTGGTGAACTTTCGTCGGACTCAGAAATGCACCTCCGTTATTAAAATTGTAATATACTCTGTCTACAAGACGCTTCTCTTCCTCGGTCAACATATTAAATGAGACAAAACATTTATGTGCAATCTTTTATTACATTATTTACATTATTACATTATTTACAAACATTGTTTCATAGTAAGTTTTTTTACATTGTTTTGTGGAACCAGTCTTCTACGCGATTCATGGATTGAACCATTTTATGGATGCAGTCTTTCCATTTTTCTGTTTTGAGTTCGTTCATTCTCCATTCGGCATTACACAACCGCGATATGAAGGCGTTTCTGAAGCTTCTTTCTATGTTAAATCGAACAGTTTCTCTGATAAAGTCTCTAATCACTCTGATGTCATCTACATGAATAAAAGCATCTTTAATGCCACATTGTCTTTCACTCATGATTTCACGGACATGGTTTGCATATGTCAGGTGTAATAAGTTCTCCATTCTGACGACTTCTGACGATTTCATTTCACTTTCCATGCTAGCAGCCTGGAGGGTAAGGTAAGACAGAATGACGATCACTGCACTCGACAGAAAAGTTTTTATGTTCCCAATATTTCAGTGTTATTCCACAGTTATAACAGGTAACGTAATCACCGACACCTTCGTAAAAAAATCCGTCACAAGCTAGCTGGTATGGAGTCTGACGAAGTTTACGGTTCCGTTCATAAAACGATATCAGTCGATCGACACAGCTCGCCATATGCGGATATACTGGACGAGTGATAACAGTGTCCATCTGTAATACTATCTGCAACGGTTCGCAGTCAAATGAATAGGTATGTCTGAACTTCACCGATTTTCTTCACGTATTTCTTTATCTTTTCACTATAACTTTGTTTTACATAGTTTTCATCCCTCAGACGTTCGTCTTGCATCAGACGTTGTAATGTACCTAAAGGTATACAAGATTGTATGGTGAATTCACGCCAAGTATTTTCCACTTCCAAATTGCTAGTATAGATTAATGCTTCGTCAAAATGTAAGTCTGTGATAACATCGGGGGAAAACATCAGACATTCGTGTTCATGTTGACTAGCTCGACGATTCTCACATCCTAAACATACGAAAAGCTCCGATATTTTTGATTTAACAACGTATGCATAAGAGAGGCACAGCAGATTTTTTACTATTCTTCGATAGGCCCTTTCTTCGGTTTTTTCGATGAAATAATTCTGCAATCTTTTAGGAAACAAATCCGTGTTTAATTCCATTACGGTATGGTGACGAGGTGGTCTGGTATTTAAATCATAAACATCATCTGTTGAAACAGGCAGTCTTTTGACCACCTCACGTGTTCAGTTTTGATATCGTCGAAATAGTTCCAATTTTTTAAAGTGACTCCACACATGAAACACGAAACACGATCTTCTATTCCCATATAGAAAAACCCATTACTTGCCAGTTGATATGGAGAGTGATGGTGATGTTTTGGCCAATTAGCAAACGTATCTGCACGGTTGCAACATTTGGTTAAGGATGGGTGACGTGGACGTATGATAGGTAATGAATGACTAACACTACAGCTGTCTGTAACGTTGTCCATGTTATTTTTCTACAAATGCACAGATGCACCACAAACTCTCCGACAAAGTCAAAAGTTTCTTTAAAAATTCTCCCGATAGTCTCGTTCTCTTTCCCTCTTCAATCAGACAAATTCTAAGCTCACCTTTAAGTTTTCTGATGACGACTTCCTGTGTAAGGCTGAGCCGACAAACTACTCTGTTGGATGAAATGTCTGTTATACTGATGTCTTCTTTCTTGATCAGATCGACGTGAGCTTGAGCCATTGAAATGAAGTATGTCGAAAACGCTCTCTCTTTATATGCTTACATACTGGATCGATATCACGCAAGATCTGTATTGCATGGACTGTTACATGAACCGTTGCATGAACTGTTATATGGACCGTTGCATGAACTGTTATATGGACTGTTTAATACTGCATTGACTGTTACATGGACCGTTGTATGAACTGTTATATGGACTGTTTAATACTGCATTGACTGTTACATGGGTCGTTGTATGAACTGCATGGACCGTTACATGGACCATTGCATGAACTGCATGAACCGTTACATGGACCGTTTCCCCCTTGGTTTAACATTAGCATGGACCGTTGCATGAACTGCATGGACTTACATGGACCGTGCATGAACTGTATGGACTTACATGGACCGTTTGATACTCTTAAAATGCTACTACTAACAATGTAGCACGGCATTCATCAAATCGGTTACAATGAAAAAGATAGTGATAGTTGTTTTCATCTGGAGATGAGACTAAATTAACTTAAAAGAGATCCGCATTCAAAGCACTACAGCCGTGACGAAATCTAGTATGCATTACGTCTAACTTTCTGTTGCCTGCAGACAGTTTAGTTACAGGTTTGTTTCGCTTAGAGATTTGATTTTTAAACTTTGGTATAGTTTCTGTAGTCCTTAATGAAGTGTCTAGTGAATTCCATTATTTTAATGTACTGGGAAGGAAAGATTTTCATATAATACTAATCGACACTTTGGTATTACATAATCTTGGTTATTTCTTGCGTTATATTTGCTAATTTCGTTGACTATATTCGGGACAATGTCGTTTAAATAGGATGGCGATAAATTATAATGCATTTCATATAAAAAAAAATCCGCTTCCGTCTATTCTCAAGTTTCTCCCAACCGGTTTCCATGAAGGCAAACCCGTAACCATTCTGGCTGCCTCTAGTTGATTTGTTTCTAACCTATCTGAGCGTAATTCACTTTCGTTTAGAGTTATGTGATCTCCACGTTTCACCGGTACGTTCTTCTTACGCCACGGTTGACCGTGACTCCTCGCTACACCTTTGCACCGCGTGGAGGTAACTTTTGGATGTACATTTCTATATCAAAATACGTTACCACAGTCATTTTAATGCATATTGCAACCCTACTTGACTTTTTACATACGTAAAATAAACAATTTCCCCCTGGAGAACCCCTGGAAAACCCCACCAATCAAAGGGCAGTATTCACGCACGTGATCAGCAACGAAGCCATGCTCCCCACTTCAAAATCCTTCAGCCTTCCGTGTTTACGGACGTGTTGTGGCTCACACTACGGTCATTGGATTCCAACTGCTACAGGCGTTGTTTGCCCCGATATAATTATTGTATCCTGTATATACTTTAACTTAATTTTTGTTTAAATTTTAAGCGTTTTACTTTATTTTGTGCCGCTTTGTGACCGCTTTTCGAGGCTTCCGACCCCCACCCTTATTGTTCGAGCTATCGGTCTTGCTCTCTGGAGCAGCCCTGTGACATTTGCCGTACCTTGCAGCCAACTCCTGCCGGGGGTTCTCCCCGCCCGCGAGGGCGTGCAGGTATGCTTTAGCTGCAAATCTGATGCAAACAAAATCC
>JAUMHH010179073.1:0-15241 GCA_032359455.1 Chlamys rubida
CACATGTATAACTGAAAGAATGGACAGTTCAATTTAGAACCGATACGGTATAGTAACATGATATGGCATACAATGGATCCGTCATCATACATGGCCTCTGTGACCTCTGATTGATTGACACATTTGATATTGATACTTGTTCTCGGATTAGTGCTAGATTCACCTGCATAGTAACAGTAACTGTTGTTATGCGTGACAAATCTTCTGTCAGGCCAGGGGATATAACTCATGTTGCAAAAGCTACAATTTTGGATGACGACATATAACTGTAAAGATTACTTACATTGTAAGGTAATGCAACAGTATCATACTAATTGTTATTTTTACTATTTATTGCTCATTATTTCATTACAGAGGACATCAAAGTATTTATCTTTCATTGCATTTTCCGATCGGTTCTCTTACAAAGTTTACTTTAGTGGTTTAGCATATGTCGTACTCTCCTTCCTTGCACCAATATATGACCATGTTTCTCCGATTTAGTAAGTGCTATAAACAAGATTAAAGCAAACAATTATTTAGTTTGTAACAATCCAGTATAATAATTCCCCGTTTGTCCACTACATCTTTGCGAAAAAACGACGCTAAATCGGTTAAAATGTTTTAGTAATTTATTACGCATCGTGTATTAATGCAGTAAAATGTTTGTGTTTATTTCTTAAATGAATCCCTGTTATACTATCACATTTCGTCATTGCCGTCGACGTGATTAAACAGATTAAGAAACTTTGAAAAGGTACGCGGATGATAAAACAACACTGATAGTTATAATTGTATAATTCTTTGTCCAGAATAACTATAATTTGTTGTGTAAATCATTAGTATTTCATTATAGACTGATTTTCGATGCCCATTCCAGTTCCCAGTTCCGCATTTGCGCCTTTCTCCTGTTCCGATGCTTACTGAGCTCTATACTGCGACGTGTTCGAACTTCCGGTATTAGTGATATAGTGTAAGGGGCGATAACTTGTCGACTAAGAGAGGGACACACAGAACTACTCCATTTGTCAAGTTTCTTTTGGATTCTACTGCTGGTGAAATCTCGCAAAGTCTCGTTGGTCATCTCAACGGAGAGATTTGTAACATTCTGGTTGTACACCATCAAAATCTGAAGAAAAAAAACGAAATCATATATTTATAATATTGCTGATATTTTTTCGGAGAACTGATGTTATATTTGCATATAGAGTGTGGACATGTTTCCTTTTTAATTAATAATCGAAATAAGTTTAAAAGATCAATCAAATTTATCAAGTAAGCTGTGATGTTAAGAAGAAATTTCGACTAAAAGAACCAAGTTAATGGGTCGTGTGCAAAGTTACGGTTGAAACCAATTACCTTTAAAATTTGATCCAGAGCGGACAGGTCGTCATTAGTTTCTATATAAACCCGGACATGACCTCTGACCCGGTACGCCATTATTTGTTCCAACAGATCGAGTACGGGTGACGGGTTATCGCTTGGACCAAACAACATCTCTTCGATGTTTTTATCGTCAAACGGCCGGTATTTCTCTTCCAACTTTGTTTCTGAAAGAATACATTTAAAAATAATAAAAAAAACCGTTCCAGTGTTATTACGATTACATGACATTTGTATGCTCCTAGTGCATACAGGTGAATGCATTCCTATAAATAATGATGTAAATATTGCTTTTGTAGTCAGTTTATAAATTATTGTATTGTAAAGTGAGCGATTAAAACACGAAAAGCGGAAACAATGCATATTTACACACAATTGTATGTAACAAAATCATTAATTTAATTTTAGTTTTATAGTTGTTCATGACAACCGAGTTATTTGGATTGCAAAATCCACACAACTGATAAAAGGGGGCCTCGATTATATACAAAATTACAAATATTGCAAATATTTCACCAAAAGATCTAAGCAGACACATGCAAAAATATATATAAGGGGACCACAAAAAATCCGTTGGTATACATATGATCACATATGATGTGGGGAAAATGAGGAAATGGTACTGCAAAACTTGTACAGCGTGACGTTCTAAAGTACCACGCAGAAAATTACAAAATGAAGTTTGAAAGAGCGAGAGACTAATACATGTACATGTACTAACGTAAGTTTGAGATAAGCGAAATTTGTATCTTATATACATATATATTGTATATGCTGACGTTTTAGATAAGTGACATGTTAACATTACAGAAAACTATAAACAGGTTCTAAAGTTTTAAGAAGGCCGATATGTATACCGAGCAGGCTGATACAGTGGGAATATTGTGTCAAAATCATCTACGTACTGAAGTTGGAGAAGAGCGGAAGATTTTCAACACAAACGCTGTCGTCATTGCATGCAAGGGAGTAAATCTTCGAGTCGTGGTTCTCCGTATTGAAGAATGCCGAGGTATCTGTCATGTTTGGGAACGGAGTGGCCGTAGCATCAACAATCATCTTAAGCAAACCATAGCAGGCGTGCACCTTCCTGTTCCAGATATCCCCTATCATCAAAGACAGATACAACAAGTGCAATGCGGTCAATCACCAGGGCATTAATTGTTTATCACATTTTAAAGGTAATGTTCAAATCAGATAAAACAATGTTTGCTGACCATTTATAATGTAAATGCTTAATTAATGATACATTTACACCAGCCTTGTTATGCTTTTGATAACAGTAGAATATATTTTGCACTCTAATAAGTTACCTTAATAAAACTAAGTTTTTCTGCTTATTATTTTGTGTTTTATTGTATTTCAATATCTGGGTCAAAACCTGACATATCACAGTTCGTTCACCACATACAAAAGAACAAAGTAACGTGAAGTAAAAGATGAAAAAGCGAAAATGCAAAATTTAATAAATTAACAAATATATAATGATGTGAGAATTTATCAAAAACAAACTCCATTGCAAATCAATAAGGAAATGAAAACAAATCGTTTAAGTGACATGCTATGCTTGTAGTAACCTAACCTTTTCCGAGGCATCCTCCACAGTTGTTGACCAAGCAGTCATTAGTTTTCCTGACTAGTTCCGGTTTGGAGAGTCCATTTGCACCCGACGAGAGGTGTGATGCGAGGCGCGCGGCCAACTTCATCCTGTGTGATTTTGTGACATCACAAAAGTTGGCATAATAACCAGCCGAATCACAGTCATTAGCACTAGAAATACAAAACAGAATTATTGTACATATCATTATATCGGTAAGTTACAGAACACACTCACTTTTACATTTAATTTTATAATATAACTCTTGAATCACGATTGCAGTATATCTGAATTCTCAAGCGGGTTTTCAGTTACACACATTGTCTCAATGGTAAAAAACCACTAACCTTGTAGCTTTCTGAAAAGGTGAAAATATTTTCACTTTGTGGCGGGGATTTTTAATATATTCTAGGAGACGGATTTAATATGAAATTTGTATTTTATTAACTTCATCCTTTATTGCAAACATTTCCTTATGTACGTTTTCTCTAAAAGTCCTTAAAACATGGACATCTACTGTTGCTCTACACAAGCACCCCTGATCCACTCCTCACAAACTCTTAGTTTTTAATCTTTACACAGATCTACCTTCTATGTCTCACAGGTTATTTCATTAAAGCACTAGCTGCAAAATGATCTTAAGAATTGGTCCTGTGCTGTATGATATCGATGGACAATTAAGTTATATAGCTTCATACCTATCCCCATATTTGATGTAGAATGCTCCTGTTCCCAATGGATGGTCAGTACATTGGGTGCTAGTACTTTTACTTTGGACTAGAACTCCTCCTGTAATCAAAAAAATGTAGGATTTTAGAAAAAACATTTTTTTTATAAAATTAAATATTGTACAGGTTCAACTGAAGGAACGCATGTTGCTGTGTGCAGTGTCCATTTTACCTTTCCTATGAACCTCCACCAAAGCTTTTACGCTGTTATATAAGGGGTCATTCCCTGCGTTCCAGAAATTAACGGATATGTCGTCTTTTCTCTCTCTAACATCGACATACACAAACGTAGCATGGCAGCCGATACTCAGAGTCATCTGCTTCAGGGTGAGTGCCGGAACACATCTCTTGATCAGCGAAGAGGCAATAGTTACAAGGTCATGGTCAGTCTTGTCACCGATGTTATTCCCCGATATCTGTACAGCTTGACCACGAGTGTAAAATATTTTCTCCTCATCATGTTTTTCCTCGATGTTTTCATCGTTCATTGAACGAGTTTTGTAGCCCGCTAAAATACGCAGTCTACTGCCTATATCACTAGTGACTTCTTCCAGACATTCCAATAGTCGCACGTCCAGTCGGAAGTAACGTTTATCAAATGGCTTGAAATCGAAAATCATGTAATTGTCAGACACGTGTAACTTGTCATTGAAGCCATCAACTATACCAGGGATAGTTTCGGCAGATTCTGCTTTCACGTAGATTGGTTTATAATCCTGGACCTCGGATGTAGGTGGATTGACATGTAACATGCTGAGCCGAGAGTAAACCTCGAGGGTGGCCAGGTACCCCGTTTGTTCCCGTACAAACACATCTACGGTTGATGTCCCGGAAAGGCAGATATAGTCAAATCCCGCAGAGATCGCTAGGTTGGCAAGATCTTGCTGCGTGAGGGCGGATGTTGCAGTCTCTAGTCGCAACGCTCTGCAAATAGCAAATATGATTTTAAAATTTAAGGAAGTCAGTCAGGACTTTTCACGTTAAACATAATCTAGAAAATCACAAATTCAGATCAATCAATCTGGAATCAAATTAAGGATTTAGAAACAAGTCCACTTTGTTTCTATGATAACGGGTTTTCTAATTTAGAGGATTAATCTACATTATGGTAATTTAAATGTCGTCCTCATGGCCTAGTTTATCCAAATAAGAAATCGCTGTAACTGACATGACACATGTACACGTGTCTCAGATCGGTTGTGATCGAATATCTTCCACGAAGAATAAGAGTTCAATGTGTTTGTCTCAGATTGACCTTACTTTATATTTGTTATGGTTGGTGGTGGTTTAACAAACTTGTATCGATGGGTGACAGGCGACTGATGGGGGTCACGACACTTAATCCCTCGTATTCTGAAGTATCAACGCTATTTTTGTCTGCAGTTCACTTTGTATTGTAAAATATCAATTAATAAAAAATCTTACTTTTGTTTTCTAAAATATCATTAAATAAAAATTCTAACCTGCCGACGTTCCCATATTTCACGACGTCGGCATCGTCTTGTTCCTGTGGAACTATCACGGCCACTGACAAAAAAATAATCGAAATAATTTGAAGTTATTTATTACAAACGAATAACTTGGCTTGGTAAAATGTAGTACAAATATATCTGAATGTTTTAAAAACACTTACAACTTCAGAAACTTATGCAATAGTACGTTTTGGAGTATTAATTTGCCGATATGTATAAGAGACATCTAGCGATAACCTTTATATGTACAAAACGGATGTAATAAGATAAGTCAACACAGACAAAGACGGAAAAAGTATCCTATATATGTTATTTTCTTTCTATTTGATATGTATATGACAAGTGTTGGAAATGATTCAGTAACACTGATGATACGTATGTTTTCTTTGGTTTGAGGGTCAAGCTTGTAGCCTAGAACGTATAACTCACATTGATCTTTACTGATAATAGAAAGCCTCCGAAGTCTCAGAGCCATCCTTGGGGTCATGGTCCGGGTCAGGCACCAGTCCCAGGGGTCATCGCTTTCATCATACGTCTTGCAGTCCTTGCATCGTCTAGTGGCCGTACCACAGACTTCGTCCACTGGCCCTTCAGTGGGAAAACTCGCGTCAGCCAGAGGATACTGCATCATCCTAATTTATTTACAAAAAAAGAAATGCCGTTGATCAGGTCGCCACATACACAGTTTTGTACGTTTACAAATTCTTATTTTTTTCTAGAAATGTCATGATACTAATATCAAATACTGATCAAATATCTTCATAACAAATTTGTGGAAATTTGTTATGACAAAACATTTAATAACTAAATACTTGTAAGTAAACACCGTTGCAATACCTATTTGCAGAAAGAACTACAAATGAAGGCTTGCTAAAAGAAACTCTTCCTACCTATATACAATTTCAATTTTTTCGAATGAAGACATATACGTTAATCACGCTTCCGGAATACAATCTTTCCGAATAACAATTAAAGGTTGCGGATCTGCATTGTTGGTATTGCATTCTGAAACTTCAAAAGAATCCTTATCGAAAACGTTTTATAGCTGGCTCTGCTAATTGCTCATGACACCTAATTATTCGAGCTTCTTACTGTCATTCTTAGTAACATTAAACCAAGGCTACAGTCGTAATATGAAACTCTACACTCCAATCAAAAAAAGGAATAAATGGAATGTGGATTTGGAAGAATTTATGGACAAATTTTACGGTTGTCATAATGATCTTATAGTAAATATGTTTTTTCTCTGTGTGATATGAAGGTCGACTTTTTGTATTATGCTCTGTGTGTCTTGCTGTTTCGCTGTCACTAATACGGTTCTCGCTACGCGGATGTGAAATAATTGATTTTAATTAACATGGCGGATGTGTTCGAGGAAGTAAAACAATGATTACCCTTCCGGAACACATGGTCTCGCCTTTCTTGTACTTTTTCAATGGCTTCCGTGTAAATCTTTCTTCGTTTATAATTTGTCTTTAGTTTTTTCGATTTTAAGTACATATTATATTTCTGTTGATACTTTGATATTTTTTTCTATTCACGCATCCTATAGTCCAGAATTTGACGTTATTTGTACGTGCTAACAAATTCTTCCGGTTTCATTGAGATTTCATTAATACTAATTTGGATTGCTTTATACTTTGTTACCTTTTCATCTGTACGTTGTTATCCACGGAGAAGTACTCATCAACAGAACCGAGTATATCGACAACAGTTGTGTCCTTCGGATACGTGGTACAGGTATTGAAGTGAGAGAAGGGTGTGGGCGTCGATTTCAAAACTACAATACAAGGGTAAATATGTATTCACCCGAATGTTGTTTAGTATTAGCTGAATTTCAATATATGCGTTAATGCCCAATGTAAAGTTACAATTGTTGTTACACAAAAGAAAAACAACTTTTACAAACATTTAAAGATTTCATTTATAACATTTAGTTTATTTATCACTCTTATCTCGAGTGCAATGCAACCTATCGTACCTACCTAAATTGCCCAATTTGTCCAGGAACAGTTGCTTTTCGGCATCATCCAATTCCTCTCTAGATGCCTCTCTCTTTTTCCTCCTTTTGCGTGCCTCAGGCTTCTTCAAGCACGTATCAATGTTGTTTTTATCGTTTGTTGATGCTATCTTGTAGAAAGTGAACCCGGCACATGAAGATAGTTCCAGCAGGCGGTAAACGATTTCCGGTTGATCATCGAGTGAGTTACTGCCAGTAGATGAAGTTGTTGGTACACTCACTCCTACTTTAGCAGCACAACCTTCGTAGTACAACGAGCTATTGCCGTATTTACCGCTCGGATATTGAGACGTAGGTTCACTCCAGCCTTCTAGTAGCACTAGGTTACCTAGAATAGTGATGCAATGGATCTTATATACGTCAAGATAGTAACAGCGTTTTCTAAATTGTATATCTAAACATATTGATATACTCGCAACCCAAATTCTAAATTGAAAATTAACTCACGATCGGGCCATTCTGACTTGACTAACTTAGCCAATCGAGTGACTGTTGCTGCCATTTGTGCCGTTAGAAGCCGGTTTGCGCATGTCGAGCTCTCTTCATCATCACAACGTGTACATGAATCTCCAGGTTGACCACACCATTCTGAGTCAGAGTCCTTGTCCGGGAAATTAATCAGATTTCCAAAAAGTTCTTTTAGCCTGCGATAAAACAGAAACATGTGCGACAAACTCAACTTACAAAACACAACAGCCAATACCTAGTTTGTGGTGACGTCATCGGGATACTGATCATCAAATATAAACCTGGTAATCTTCACGGTCTTCCTAAAAGATGATTATTAATCAAAATCAACAAATCAGCCCTTTGCATTTTTCAAAACTCCCGAGCATAAATAAGCATTACTAATTGGGCCGCAGTTTCTCGTTCATTCTTTTACTTAATTTTTTTTTCATGAGAAATCAAAGGGGAAATAATGAAAGGTTTTCTTTGACTCCATCGATGCTTTTTAATTGAAAGGCTGAAATTACGAAATCAATTTCAGCTGGGAAAAAACCCGTTCATGAACCTTTAACCTGGATGCAAATGATGAAATCAAGGACAAACAGGAGGCGCAGAATATATTATCCTAAACGCATTAGGTAAAACATATATATTTGTCTGTTGCTTCACCTGCCAAAGTCACTGCTGCGCCTGGTTATCGGTGTCCCCGGGTCACCACATACATTCTCCATAGCCGATCCATTGTGATTGCTAATAGCAGGATCTGCACAGTTTGCTTTACATTTTCTTGCTATCTCTTCTTTACATATTGACGTATTAGCTATCTGGTCGTTTTCCAATAGGACATCCCTTCAAGCAAAAACAAAATTTTAAAAAGTATGAAATTGAATACAGAAAGACACGTTAATGTCAAAATCCAACCGGCATATACCAGAGTATTCTTTAAGCATATTCCACTAAACAGTGTATAAAAGTTGATGGTTTCTATACAAATCCATCCAAAGGAACACATACATTTAAAAGAAAGTATATGCAATTAATGATTTTGTTCTCATTTATAAGCGTGAATGTGTTCAATATGATGAGTCTCCATTAAATTCTTGTTAACTTATAAACTAAATAGATATTATTTATTACAATATTTCTCGTTGGTAGGCTACAAATGGTACAAAAATAGTACCAAATACGTATGTCGAAGGCGTCTACGTCAAGCCTGTTTGCGGTGTGGGTCCATGAGCCTGTCATCTCAGCCACACTGGAGGTACAGTACGTCGTATCTTCTACACTTGCGTCAGTCTTTAAGTGTTGATTCAATCTGAAGCAGAATATAGATTATGCTCAAACACGCTTAATGCGCCAGAGGCATTGTAGTGTTTTTAATATAGCATAGTTCGAATATGTGAAGATCTTGTGATATTAATTTCTAGAAATACAATTAGGGTGATTGTTTTATCAAATCAATCAATGTTACATATGACAATGACCAATCAAATGGTTAGGCCTTACTGTATTTCATGTGGGGTACCAAAGTCCATTGTAATATCACGAAGAGACCATCCGATAAACGGTTTCAGGTGGATCTGGAAAAAAACAGTAAATGCAAGATGTGAAGAAGAAGAAAAGAAGCCCGTGATATTTTTAATTTCTAACTATAGAGGATAAGTGATATAGAGTGGTTCTCAAAATTAAAAGTATAAGTTTCATAAGATATACAACAGGATTTTGCTGCACTGTATACACAATTGCATATTGTAATACCTTCTGTAGTACAAATAGTCTGTGATATGAACAGCCACCGAATTTAACATAAACGCCGTCGATACACCAAGCTAACAATGCAGAGCTGTGCACACTGTTTGTTATATCTATTAAAAAACTGGCTATTGGTATCTATATTAACAGATTTGAGACTTTGAGGAGACATGTGGAGTAAACACCTGGTTTAGACTAAGTTATTATCACTGATACCGCTTCTGTGAGTGTCCGACAGTACAACTACAATACAATTGTATAGTCTTCTCTTTACTCCACTGAAATACGTACCATTTAATCTACATTTTTTTCAAATAACCTTACCTTGTGTGTAATTGTCGCGTGAAAGATAAACATCTCTTTGGTTTCCAATAGTGATGTTGTTCCCATTGTGGTCCAATCCGGAAATGACATAGTTCCTGTGGATTTGCCATCTTGTTTAATTTCATCCGCTAAATATGTAATAATTACCGATATTAATTGCTACTCGCATTATTATCTACACATAAACATATCAATCTTTTTTATAGATTGCTAATAAGAAAATCTGTACACATTAAAATGACTTACAATTTATAAACGTTCCTTTAGTTGTAATATTATGTTCGATCCGGAGCGGTTTTAATGTCGTTAGGTTCACAGCAAGGAAAGCCTCGGTATGGACCTTAACGATCAGTTCGACATCAGGAAGTCGAGAAAATGTAGCTATGGGGACCTTCATGAAGATGGTAGGTTGTGTCTCCCAGAGTTTATCGGCAAAGCTTAAAGTCATATTGGTTTCACCTGACGCATGCAGGTTGTACTGGCCGCTAAATTCTCCTTCAACCTAACAGTCCATATTGAGAAAATGTAAAAATGTATTTAATCAACACGTTTAAAGTGAAAAAAATTGAGAACGATAATTTTTAAAAAATAACTCAACATTCATTGTTTATACTGAGGATGCTACTTTAGGTTTCTATGATATTAACTCACCATTCATAGTCTTGTTGAAATTTATATTGAATTTGCTAATATTGATGAAACAGGACAATAATACAGTTATACACTTATGAGTTACTTACTCAAAATACAATAGTATTTGCATTTGCAATGCCTTGCAAGAATTAAGAAACATATGGAAAAATATATCCTTTTCAGTATATTTAATGGGATTTATTTAATTAATAACGCGAATATTACCTCCGTTTTAAACACCTTGATAACTGGTTTGTTATTGACTTTGTCGATTCTGACTCGCCTGTAATGAAGAATGACGATTCCAACCTTATTTTAAGTTGTCATTTATATATATAAAACTAATTCTGTTAAAAATGCATTAAAAACAAAGCGACATTTTCTTTTAAGATTGTTATTTCCTCTTAGCTTATGTTCAACGCTCTTAATAAATTACAAACTTCTTATATCGCCTACACATCAATGTATATAATTTAACATGGACGTATCATTTCCATGGTAATTTATAGAAAATGCATAATGTGTTAAATACAGTTTTTTAACTAGTCCCGGAATATACCGTTATCATTTTCAAAATTAATATATATTATAATATCTATTCAAACTGTTTAAAGAACAAAATACATTTCTTAAACTTTGACATACTCTTTGATCATTTTTGATTTGTCAAATTACATAATTGATCATTCTCATACTGAAGCGAGTACGTTTGAATTTACCAGCATTGAGAACAGCAACATTGTCAACAAAATAAACATACAATTTATACTTAAGGTTCGTTGTGCCTCCACATTTCACGCATGTGAACATGAAATCACTCGCGTCTGTTTTACTAAGGTCCTCGCTACCATTTCCATATACTTTTAGAATCGGCTGAGAATTATTGGACGACTTGCTTAGATGTATCCTGTGGTTGTGTTTGTTGAATGGAATCTCTGTAGTCAGCGTACTGTTCCAGTCAATGTCGCTGAGTAAAGTCTTCAAGACGTTTGACATATGTCGCTTTTCACGAGATTTCACAGTGTTTACAGATATCTGTATATCGGCCTCCTCAATCAGCTCAATCGCCCTAAACATATTTTATATCAAGTTACCTATGATTTTAATAGTGGTTTCATACCTACTCGTTTAGAATTATATTCATTATTCTACAATATCGTAAATAAATGTCAGTATAATTGTGGTAAAATATTGCGAAAGTAGCACTTGATGGCCAGCCATGTGAAACACCGACAGATAATACAGAATACCGACACTGGCATATAGTATACCTTAACATTTATATATAGAGGATCTTACATGAGGGTCCATGTCATATTGAATTTATTCAACGAGTTATATAATTATCAAATTATTGAACGAGTTTAATAAATTCAATACGACATGGACACGAATGTAAGATTCTATTTATCACGTAACATTCATTATTTGAAAAGTAACTTCAAACACAATTATGTGTCATCAGTTGACTCTTTAAAGGTCAAAAACAAAGTACTCCGACCATAGTATTGTCTTTCCGCACAGTGCAAAGTAGTTACAGATTTTATTTTTTGATACAGTTTCAATTGCAATGAAAATAATAATGACAAAATAGACCTTTGAAATTCATTTAATATCAAAATCATTAAACTTTATCAGAAAAAAAATCAGTAAATAAAGTTCAAAATTTTGTAGTGGCGAAGGAATATGTTTCAACAGTTTTGACCAATCACAGCATCTCTGGGTTTTATTTCACGTGTGTAATATCATTTTTATGACATGGCCGTATGACACAGTAAAATGGGTCAGATTTGTGATAAATTCATTTATTTTAACAATATGAACGCTCGTTTTAAAGAGTGAAATTATTAAGACTGACCGGTTTGAAAAATTAACGTCGTTGCTTAATCTCAATGCTATACAAGCAGTTACATGGTAATACTTCATTAGCATGTTCCTTTTGTATTAAACATGTAAAACTATATAAAAAAACTCTTGTATAAAACCTCACGTGACATATATTTATGAATTATAAACATGGTTCAATTTTTAGTTGAACAATACAAACTGTTATCGTACTCGGCTCTGGTAACATGAAGCTGCACGTGATGTTGGAATCGTTCTATGCTCTCTACTTTAGCGAAGATGCCAATGACGTCAGAATTGGGAAGGACACTTCCGGGCGTACACGATGGTGTCGAACTTCCTATAACAAGGTCACCAGCCAGCCAGGATACGCTGACATTTTCAGAATCAGCCAAGGCCACCGCAATTCTATGTTTGGAACATTTTACCCTCTTAATGAGAGAAAAAAAGACTGCGAATAATGACGTGTATCGATATGTATACTTAACATATGAAATACAAATCAAACTAGTACATAATCAACCCAGGAACGTTTTTTTACGAAGTTGGTCTTTTTAAAAATAGCAGTGTCATAAGGCTAAAGAATAGTCGCCGATATATTTGAACCATCAGCCTAACAAAAAATGAAGGTAGTTTGCACGCCACAGATATAATCTCTATTTTATGCGAACATCTTCTACTTAAATTAAGTTGGTCGATGCAAAAACCGAAAGAAGGGTATATGTTATCTGCACAATATGAATATTCCGTCAATTAAGTGCTCACTAGTGGTAAAAAGGACAAACAAAAACACAAATAATAAACAATGTCAAAATTGCTTCGAGACATTTTAAGGAATACAGAGTACACATGTTATTACTAGAAATCAAAAGAAGAAAATTATTGAAAAAAAGCTTTGCCGATGTAGTAAGCCTAACAAAGTTAAGACTAAGGAAGCGGCTGATCAGAAGAACTTGTCCTTGTTTCTCAAGTACAGTAGGGTATATACAACCGACGTGGTAAGTAGATGTACCTTAAAGTGAAATCAAATGAATTGGCAAGGTTATTGTTTCCATTTCTGAAAAGCTTCTTAAAAGTTTAAAATCATATGAAATAAATAAAAGACCATGAAAGGGAAACGATGTGTTCCCACATTTAGTGTACGAATGCCAAGAGTCTGCTGGAAAATCTCGTCACCGAACTCAATCAAGAATTGTCCCGCACGATTTGTATACTTTGTTGTAAAACCAGATTCAATATTATATGCAATATTGATAGAATATCTTTGGAGTTTTTAGATATTGTCATTTTACTGTTTACATACAAACAAGATGACATTATCGCGAACAGGTATTTCAAATACACGGGCTATGGCTATCGTTTTTAAAATAATCAACTACTTTAAATGTTCAAAGCAGACAACTCAAATAACCTTACCTTTACAATTTTGCGGTCGTCCAGGTCTATGGTAGTCCTAAGCCTGCCTGATGAGTTGATTAAGATGGTGTCCTCCTTGTCAGTCAGGTGTGTAAACTGTTCCCGAAAGAGTTCACCGTGGACAGACGATATCAAAAACCAAATTGTCAAGGCAATCATTAGATGGATGAAACCCATCTCTTAATTCTTTATCATGAACGTTTATTGTGTACTTTACTTGCACCGCAGTGAAAATACACCATGCATGGTCTTCTCAAACGAGATTACCTAGCTGTACCTGTGTATACGAAATGACTCCGAAGCATAGATCGAACCCAATGTGAACTGGTGATAATATTTCAAAGTCTACTCTGGTTGGTTAAGTTATTGCCAGGTAAAGTCTTCACCAACGCAGACGTGTAGTAATACATCCGGAATCTAAACAGTTTGTTATTCGTCAAGAAGGCCACGCCCATAGTGCTTTATCGCTTATGAATACGAACGAATGTACAGCACAGATGTATATAGTAATTGAGTTAAAGAGAACTTTTAAATACAGGGAGGTTTTACCTGTTAGTAGACTCCGCCCTCACAGAATTGTATAGATGTCACATCGGTGCTATAAAATGTTGTCGTCTAGGCCAGTCAGTGGAGCCTACCTGTGTGAGAGGTAGACAAACCCTGGCAATGGTACAGCTAATGGGTTCCCTACGCCCAGCGTACCTAGCCCTGGTGTTGTGCTGTATCATCCAGCCGGGAATGTCCTATTACTTCGAGAAAGGTTTTGACCATTTGTATACATATTCATCAAGGTCTGACCTTTTCGGCATGCACCATTTCACTACAATAATAAAGGTAAGACTTTCACTTTTATTTGTGACAAATTAGTTTGGAAATTAAAATCCAAACAATCATGATAAAATCTATAACACATTGTGTTTTTAGGTATTTCAACATAGAATAAATTAATGTATTGCTTAATAGATACAAATCGTATGGCCTCTTTCCAAATTGTATGATGAGTCCATACTTTCACCGATCGGGACTTAATATCACGTGTCTAGTTAAACAACAGAAATGATCCATTATCCGTAAATACCTTTTGCTTTTTGATCGATTCAGTTTGAGAGTGATAAAAGCGCTGTACCTTAAAGATGTGTATTTATATACCAGTCGTGACTATAATATGTTTCCATGGTGTAAATTTCCCTACTGTTTTGGTTCAGGAGAAAATAACTGGCATAGTGATCTGGATGTGCTTTAAGCCTGTGTTCAACTGCTCTTACTGCAGACAAATAATTAACTTGTTTTTGATATCCGTTTTTTGAAAACTAATACCTTATTTTTAACAAGCGGAGTCGATGTATTGTTCCTTACTTTTCTTTCCTCGTTAATATTTTAAGATAAATCATACAGTTCGATGCAAACTTACCCAGTGAAATGGAGCTAACAAGAAAAGTAAACACAGTGTACTAGCTTATGCATTGAAAATAATAACCTAGTTGAGTTCACGTTATGAACCTTGTGTATTGCCATTCAATACCTAGTGCACTGCAGTTCACATTGATTGTTGTTTTATAGTTTAAAAATTGTTTCATTTCAGAATATTTATTGTTCAGATCTTAGATACAAAGGAATTGGGCAACAGGCAAAGCCTATGAGCGCCCTC
>JAUMHH010179084.1:2360-13391 GCA_032359455.1 Chlamys rubida
CAGGTTACACCTGTGGTGTGAGTTATGTTTAAGTAAACAATATATGCTGCCTGGCAGGTTACACCTGTGAATGTTTAAGTTACCTCCCCGAGATGCATCATACAAACCACTATTCATTGAAGACGATTTGTAAGTTTCGTGGTGTGGCACTCTTCAGAAAAATAGAATACCAACAACTATGGCGATAGAATATTGAAACTTTAGGAGTGTTCTTTTTCAATAGTGTTGCTTTTGATATATTATTTGCCCTATTGAATCACACTGATATGGACATTACCACTCTCATTGCCCCTTTTATTTTCTAAAATATCGATCGATTTTACCTAGCACCGGTATGATTCACACCAAATTGAACTTTTGATTCGACAACCAGTTTTCAGGAGTAGCTCTTCAAATATTTACCCCTTTTTATTCTATTAAGCCCTGTCCGTCTTGTCCCCGTGGGGGTACCACACATCAGCTTCATTTCTTCATTTACACAACGCTGGGTTACATTGACCCAATGATGCTTTTTACCATATGGAGCTATAATTTGTTAAAAAATCACCATGACAACCACCGCGGTGATTGACCACCGCTATAATTAGAATTAGCCACATTTAAATAATGAGGAGACAAGAGAGGTTCATGAGTGTGCTTAAAATAGTAGCAATCCATTCAGCCGTTCTGGATTACATGTAGTAGTCTTTTAAAGATCCCCGTACCACTGCCAAAAACTGTAACTTTTATTTGAAACTGGCATTATACTAGCTTTGATTCACATTTTATGAAAAGAATGACTTTTATGAAAAAAACAATAAAACTAAGATAAACTATAATCAACAACAGTGTTGTGAGCGTAATCATTCAGAGGGGCTAGACCGAGATTCGAACTGAGGACCTCAGAATGTTATACAGTATACTGTCGCTTTAGGCGGTTTATTTACATTGTCAACGGAAGTGCCCTGGTTTAAAGGGGGGTTACTGTGCATATGACTGCAGTGGGACAGGGGTCCTTAAAGGTAACGTTGACGGACGGACAACTGCATAACGGCACACCTTCGAACACGTGTATATTCATATAAAGTGTCATGTAATTTCATGCAAATATATATATAAATAAATCCTAGCTTGGTATTACTAAAAAAAAAAATACTGAAAATACCAATTATTGAATTACACGCCATCTTTAATGTAAAAAGCAACATGTAAATTTAAATATCATAATACAGTATTTCACATCACAATTTAAGATGCAACAAAATTCATAAAAATATGTAAACAATGGATTTTGCATGTTATAGCGTACGACCTGACAATTTTCTCCCATACAATAGTCTATTGGTCTCCAAGGAATATGTCCCGCTTGTACGATAATGTAATAAATAAAACATTGTATTTGGGACTAGCTGACGGACCGGATCTCACATGTACCTACAGCTCTGTAGATTCATTATAGAGATACAATGTAAAAGCTGAATAGATATTTGTTGTCTTATCCGTATACAGCGACAAAAAATAATGATTTATGAAATGAAATGAAAATACAAAATGTTATTGCCATTTTATACATTGTACCTCCCTTGTATAGTGCTGTACAATCGAAGTTTACGCTGGCTGAGTGACGTATGCATGTAAATTTACTGTCAAACATTCCCAACTGAATCATACAAAACGGTTAAATGTGAAGCTATGATATTGTCATAATTGTTCAAAAAACAAAAGCATGCATATTCTAGAATAAAGAATGCCTTTTTGTTGATAAGACACGAAAACAAGACACAAACAAGTCATATTTCTGCAGACAACCTATAAAAAAAATCACAATTGAATATTTGACTTTCGTGACATTGAGCAAATTATAGACATGAAAGGCCCGTGATCACGTCATTGTTTAACCATTACTGGTAGGATCATGTTTTAGTCTAATGGCGTCAGATCATCTGTTTGATTTTCAGTTTTAATATTAAAAGAGGATTTGATGTCTTAACGGTCCATTAGATTATTACAGTAATTAAGCTATCCCGGGGCTACCAACGCTAATTGATCAGGTTAAACTGGTGGAGCAAGTTGCATTTGTAATTTTCTATCAGGCGTAAACAAATTATTAATTGAAAAGTTCTTTGGGCCAGTATTGGCAATTCTCTGTCTTCTTTTATTAAAAATGTCATTTATATTTTTTTCTATTAGTTTGCTTGGACAATTTGTGTTATCTGTAATCTGTATCGACGAACAAGTGCATGTTCATATGACCACCGTTTACAAGTGACTTTAACTTGAACCCGTGGAATCCAGAAACGATTGGTCTGAACTACATGGAGTTCAGTTAGATCGGTTTCAATGCAAGATCTTATCTACCCAGAGTTGCCGTTCATTACACTCACTTACACCCGGAGTTGTCGTTCCTTACACTCACTTACACCCGGAGTTGTCGTTCCTTACACTCACTTACAACCGGAGTTGTCGTTCCTTACACTCACTTACACCTATGCCAACGGCTAAATGCTAAGAATATTGGCAATGGGATGAAAATCTGTTTTAGCTTTAAGCTATTACGTCTTTCAGTAATGTTTTACACAATCGGTTAAACTTCATTTCTTCAAAATATGTCGCTGTTAGACAATTTTCAATACAAAACTGATGGATTATATTTGTTAACGCCTTTGTGTAATAGTCTAGCTCTATATGTTTGTTAACGACTTTGTGTAATAGTCTAGCTCTATATGTGTCTACGTACGTCAAATAAACAAAGCCACGTTGTTAGCACATGTTGGATTCATAATGAGAGTAAGTGAGACAAAAAGATCGAACCATTGGAATAAACATGACAAAAAGTGATGTACTGGTGAAGATCTGATCCGCCATATTGTACGGTTTGACGGCACATTATCAAATGTCACATGATCAGAGACTAATTATAACGCAAATTCCTTTTAGCCGTTGACAGAAGTGTTAGTGAGTGTAAGGGAGGTTCATACACGTGTACATGTGTTTAAACATTTAATTTATTAATTGTTTCGTCTTTTCAAAAATGTGAAATATGGAAATGTGATCTTTACCCGTTTTGCTAAACATAGATTGAATTTCGATTTGGTAATAAATGAATTCTATACTTACCATCAACTAAAAAGGACTACACGTGTCTTGTTCAAAGAATAATATCGTAGTTAGTATAGAAATAAGCCTCAGTTAACCCGTATACATCACACAAAGTAAGAATTGAAAAATATGCCGGATTTATACAATTTGAAAGAATTTTTTTATTATATATAATGGAGTAACGCGATTAAACTTTATGAAAAAAGTTTGATAAGAATGCATATAATCACAGATATCGTTTACATCGATATGTCAACCACTTAGATACAACTATCACATAAGGCCGATTTTTAAATTGTGAATAAGTAGCGGTAGCTTAGTATAGGCTATAGGTAGGGGATACATTTTCAGGGGGGGGGGTATAAAAAAAAGAATGTAATGGGCATTTTGTAGAATGTGGTTAATCCGGAGATAATTCCCCGCAATGACTTTAAAACATTAGTTCCTACATGTACACATCATTTCCGGGAGCAGGTGTTCTGGTTGCAATTTCGAACTGGAAACTTTTTAGCGAGAAGATCATAGCTTTATCAATCGTTCGGTAAAAGAAACACATTATCTGAGAAACTTAAAAATTACAACAACAACTTTTCCCAAAAGAGTAACGAGTTGATATAAGGGGAAAACACGTGCACGTAATAGTAGCAATAAAGGGTAGGGGAGGTGCTGTTATACGACAAATTACAGAGGAATTCTCCATTGTCTTGTCGTGGAAGAACTTTAACGATATGAATGTGTATACAAAAGTATGGTAGTGTGTCAGGGTTTCTTTACAAACTTGGAGCGGTGGTCAATTGGTCAAAACATGTTTCACAGTTAGTGTGTATGAAGTATCACGCAATTTCCCACCTTAATCTAAATCACAAAGTTATCATTTGTAGTACATTGTAGTTTTTTGAAAACGAATTTTCAAGGAAATATTTTATCATGTAAAATATGCAATTTTTTCAGACAATAGAATATAACAAGGTTATGACCTATTAAATGGACACCCACACTTAAAAATGAGGAAATACCTGTCTTACTTCACTCTTTTAACCAAATTTCACCTACAAACATAATGGAAAAATATGAATGATGAAAAAGAATGTTGATAAAACGAACAACAGTCGACCTGTGCCACTGTCATCACGACTCTAACCTCCGAAAGGGTTTCTAGGGGCGAATATGTGTTTTACGTAATGACCTAACACTATTTTTAGCATCTTAGATATGTTTTAATCTTTTTATAGACTTATCTTAAGAATTTTATGTCAATTTAATTAATACACCAGTAATTGCTTAAGGCAGCGTGCGATACGTACATAGTTTGCGTCATACACGTGGGTTGTGTGTAAGTGTATCGTAAACTGATAGAGGCTACACCATTAACAAGTTTTGTTAGTCTACGTTAATTGATATTGAATCTTTTCCTTCTGGGTTTGAATTTCAATACACACATTTACTTTCATATTTAATGTTAAGCTATTTTAGTACAGGAATCGGCGAGATCTATATCTGTAAAGAAAACAACGAGGAGTATTTTGATTTTGCCTCAAGAATGAATTATACAATCGTTAGTATATATAGATGTCGTTCACTGTACGGGTCAGTTAAGGCCAGTGAATGTGCCGGATGATATTTGAGTAGAATATTACATGTATAAGTAGGACAATAGGAAATAGTAGCGGTTATTTGTATTGGTGTACACGATCCTACATACATCACTCTACGCTACGCTCCAAGTCATCGTTGAAAAAACTATAATTCGGTAAACACAGGACAAAAAATACATTAAACAACAAAGTACATTAAACTTATAAATTGCACCTAAAATATTCAGTCTATTGTCTATTTTCGGAATGCAAGACCAGTTAACTATTTCACCGACAAGACACAAGTACATTCACGCTTTCCATTGTAAGATCACGATAGATTAGAATAGCATTGAGCAATCACAAGAAATTTGATATTGAAAAAAAAAGTTTTGATTTTCATAAAATCCCGGTAAGTCTGGAACACAAATTTAAACTCTACAAGGTGCGTTTGTCCTTTTAATTAAAGATAATGTCAATTATATAACGTAATTGGAAACAAAGTCCATGACGAAACTAGAAAAAAGCTGTATATATTGCTATAGATAAAGTTAATAGCTTGTTAATTGAGAACTAGCCTGTCGGAGTAACACACCGACAGTTAGCAAGTACTGAGTCACCCAGTCACACATTAGTGCCACATAAATTGCATTCTTTTTTCACGTAAACCATTTGGACATATTCCTCGTTCTTACTATTGTTAGAACTACTATTAGAGCGCTTTCGTGCGCAATACTTGGAGTTTTGGTTCAAGTCAGAACAATGAGCCCAATTCAGCAGTTTTTTAAACGCTTGTCTAAACTCGCGATTGCAATATGCATAGATAATGGGGTTAAGACAGGAATTAAAATAGCCCACCCAGAAAAGGATTGTCCCCAACAACGGAGGGTATTGACATTTTTCTCTGCATAAACTCGTAATCAAATACCAGGAGAAAAATGGGCAAAAACATAAAATAAACCCACCCATTATAATACCTAATGTCTTGGCTGCCTTGTGTTCTCGTTTTAGTCTCTTCCTTTCCGATATATCACGAGAACTCTTACTTCCGGGAATCAGCAGGTCGCCGTTGCTTGTTAGTTCAGTTGAACACACACTAGCAGATCGGATATATTTCTCTTGTTTTCTTGCCTCTTTGAAAATACGAAAATAAACGAACACCATGATTGTACATGGTACCCAGAAGGAGACTGATGACGACACAACTGCGTATATCCGGTTTACCACGAACTTACACGAGTCGGGATTAACACGAAGTTCCTGTAGATTTTCAACCGTCGTGTAAAATTGAGAATGGATGGGAATATACGATATCAAGAGAGAAGAAATCCACGTGACAGCAATCATTAAAGCTACTCTCCGTTTGGTGAGTTTAGTTTCGTAGTGAAGGGGATTCATTATAGCAATATAACGATCCACGCTTATACAGCACAGATGTAAAATGGACGCCGTGCTAAACAAAACATCGTTTGAATTAAAAATGTCACACATCGTCCTGCCAAAGATCCATTTGTCGGTGATTTCCATGCTGGCGTTGAACGGCATGACGACAACGGCCACCAGGAGATCGGCGGCAGCCAGGGATAGGATGAAGTAATTAGTCACAGTGGCCCTTAATTTCTCGAATCTAATCACACTCATGATCACCAGGAAGTTACCCAGAACGGCACTCAACATCACCGCCACCATCACCGCCGTCTTGACAACGAGCAGGATCAACCCGTTTCCGGGATTCCCCTCGTGGGGCATCAGAGACCCGTTCATCGAAGTGTTGTGTATGTGCAGGTCCATATCCATGTCACGTGTCCACACAACCCGTGCACACACGATAAATGAACGAGCCTGTTGTGGCTCATTAGAAAGCACGTCAACTGTAGAATTGCACTTTAGTATTGTGAGTTCGCGATTGTCAAAGTGAAAGGTTTAACAAAACGTTTCCCTGTGGGGTCTTATCAAACTCCACAAAAGCTCGAAGCATAGTCGGTTAGCTTGTATATAGTGAATGTTATTAACTGAAACTTTGGAACGTCCTAAAATATTGCTCCCCAACCATGCGCATCACAGTTTAAGACTAAAGACATCTGTCACGTGATCACGATATTCTATCACAGCCCTGTGTTATAGCTATAGATCACAATAGGACACCACGACCAATCAAACCCGATGGTATCCTGCACCATGTAACATCAGCACTAGGCCCCAGTATATACTCCGGGTAACAGTGTAGAGGGATGACATCCTCAGTAACATCCTAGATTCTCACCTTACACAGTAATGTCAAAAGACATTGACCTGTCGCCGAGTCAGTTATATCAGATCAGCACGCTCCCGCTCCGGCTCACGCTGGTAGTCATCCGACCGTAACGAGGTTATCAAACTGCACAGAGCACGACGAGATTGAAATATATCTAAATATAACTCATAAACAGAATTACCAAGTCCAATTGGTCATTTCGTCCAAACTTATTTGTTGGAATGGGTAATCTGAAGTCAAATACATAAAATATTAAGCGTTATACTAATCTTATAAATCTTTTTTTTCTCACGCGTATTTACTGTGATTATAGTCGTAGAATCAAATTAATGTCTTCGAAAATGAGGATTTTCTCTCATTTCCAAAAATTGTCCTTGCACTATCAGGTTTTGGACCACAATGGAATTCTCCAAGGTGATTAATTCCGCAGTTCTATACTATACAGAGGATCATTGTCCAGTATTATGCTAAACATATCGCACTGTTACACCTTATGTAGCCCTATGGTATACCATATGTGGCCTTGTATCTAATTAGCGGTCTGGACATTTATACGGGTGTCCGAGTGTGGCCTGAGTCTTTATATGACAGTCGCGTGAACGCTGGCCGTGACGTTTGACCACGTGCGGTTGTAATACATAAATAAAGCCAATAAAATAAACACCTCTTCTTTGTGTGATGTCGCCATAACCACTGTAACCCTAAACATTGGCCATTAATACTGTTCAATACCGACGTCCTTCCTTTTGATGACTTCAGGGCGATAATAAAGTTATAAAGCTGGCCGGATAACGCCCGAGACTGCTCTCATTTGGCGACACTGCGGACTGACGATACACACGGCTGTATCAGTATCAGCTCTTGGCTTTCCACACGTATTAAATCTAATAGTTGGCCGGGAACTTGGTAATGGCCTCACCAAATAAAACCTACAGTCGCATAAATCAGACATGAAAGATGTTTCATAATGATATTACCGGAAATAACTTAGTGTGTCATTTCCAATTATATCAGAGGGTCTTTAAGTACAACGCGAAATTTCGATGTACAACGCGAGATTTCGATGTACAACGCGGCACGTCGATGTCTCTATACTTACAGTAACAGCTGACCACAAGGAAGGTTCTCACGTGCACGGTCACTCGGTAACAGGCTCCTGATTCAAATTGCAATAGTCCTGCATCACACAATTAATTAAACTTTAATCATAACACGCTAAAACATTCACTGTCATCACCAATCCGTTTTCTTACAGAAAAACACACATCACCATCAATTTAAAACGCACTGTTAACACTTTTCGGCTTCTTTAAAGCTGTGTTCGTATTAGCAATTAATTAATCCAGGTGGTTTATTAATGAATCCGTTAATTTAACAAATCTGTTATCACATACTATCTAGAATGATGTTAGCTTAATTGGTAACACACGATGCACGTGCAGAAAATGATGGGTCAGCTCGTGCACTTGCTACATATGACCTTGGATGATTGGTCAACCGCACTAGTTCTCATTAGGTATGCATTGGAAGGTTACAATACCGCCTCCACTGATGGACCCGGAAACTGATATTCCTTTGTTTTCTAATGATGTTGTGAGTAACAGAATAGCCAATCAGAGCAACCGACGAGTCGAAATAGCTCAATATCCTTTCCAGTTTGTCCAGTTTTGTTCTCGATACAAACAAAAACCTTGTTTATTCGAAATGTTTACGCTATTGTGAAGGGAAAACAGCTATCCATCATCCTGGATATCCCATACTGGCCCCCGTGGACTGCGGTGTTAATGCGCTGAAGCTTTATATATCTAGGAGGAATTCGTGGCGTCGGTATAAGAGAGGGGGGACAATCAGTGAGACTTGTAATCACTTGTCCAAACTCCCAACAGTATCGATAATAGAAAATTGTTCTGTCACTCTGCAAATCCTTGCAATACGATTTCATCCGAAAACAAGCAGATAAACCGAGAACACCCGGAGATATCCTAGGACTGTATCCCTGTAACAAATTGGAACTTCACATTGACACTTAACTCCGTTTTAGAACTTATAGTCCAACATTAAGTTCAATTTCCCCGAGGAAATGTTTAGTAATCCTTTTTTTCCACTGAGAAAATATTTGTATTTGTTTGGAATTTTCAGAAAGCACTGAGATCGTTTTTAAAAAATTATTCAATCCGTTACACAAATTTAAATGTTGTCCTCTTTAAATGTTAAGGATGTTGTGTACTGTCTGTAACACACGTCTATGTATTAAAACCGTGTACAACAACTCTAGACATTAAACCCTTTAAATAGTAACGATGGGCTATCCGAGAGCAATTCCGAGCAAATTAAGCGGTTAACAAACTGTAAAATCCTCGATGGTCCACTAAACATGTCCACAAGTTAAGCAGCTCTGTTTTAAATCCATTAGGGATGTGTATATATCGTCCACAGCCACGCCATGCCGTCCTGTCAAGTTGCGTACTATTATTCCGGCCGATACGGTATCACTGCTACCCACAGCCTATTGACACAAAATGCACGCTCTGTCACTTTCATTGCTTCATTGGGCATCCCTCGCTACGTCACGACTGTGCATCGTCTGATAGCGCGGGAAACACGGCTGCTGCTGCTGTTGATCGTGGCTGCGGAGGCTGGGTGAATTATGAATCAGGTAGTAGCGGCAGAGGGAGATTGATTGACGGGTGCGTCCACTATCTACCTAAACTTCTCACCACCTGTATGTAGTGAAACTTGTTATACGGTAAAGACTCTTGAATTATGAAGATTTATTTCATATATTTAAAAATATTATTTCACGTATTCATGGTATTTCACGCAGATTAAAGCAGGTAATAAACGTGTATTCGATAACGATGAAAACTGAAATACCGTATGAAACACGTGCAAGGGAAGTAAATGTTGTACGAACAAGTATAAAACATGCTAAACCTCTTGAATATATCTACCGCCGCTGACCCTTGTGGTCTTGTCAGTAACCTCTGTCAAACGGTATCCCAAGGGTTATATAAGAAATATAGATATGGAAGTTGTTATCGTGTGGACATTGGCTGGTGTACCTAACAGACTGTACAACAATCTGACACCACATCTAACATAGTAAGCATGCAGCTACTATAAGCTTTCTCGTGGTAACGAGATCTTACACACATTTACAAAATGTATAGAAATCTTGTAAAATTGGGAGGATTAAATTCCATGCTAAACAATCGTTGGTTGTGGAAAGAGTTAAATGGACCAGTAAGACACCCTGGGGAGACACACTGTACATGATAAATTATTTTTAGTATTTTATGAATACATATTTTATAATGTATTGGGCGTAGCAATCCATCGCATTACTTCGTACAGGTCTCTCGTGGCGTTACAGAGGCAGGACCGTATCTACCCCATCTGGGTTTTAATTGTTTTGAACACAAAGAAGTATTTATTATACATGGTTTTGATTAATGTCCATTCTTTTCATGGGAGACCAAGTATGTGAGTAGCGAGGGCAGTTATATTGGATGCTTCAAATAAGTATATATTACTATTACTATTTACTATTTATGTCGTCGGCATTGAAGCGTTAAATTGACACAGATCTAACGTTGCGAACTTAAAAAATAACATCAAACGCTTTAAATGAATGAAGAGGAGGACAATGTAAAACAGATATATATAATCCTTGAATATAATGAAACAAGGTATACTTTTTTTCGAGCTCCCAGATGTGTATGTTTTTTTGTTTGGTATTTTTGCAGCCGCTAACGACCTAGGACGACAGTGTCAACTGATGGTTGGGCATGAGTCACTTTTTTTTGCCTCCACGAACGTTGAAATGTCACTATGCAAAGTTAAGAACCATTATCATGGTTTCCAAAACATTGATATTTTGAGGCTCACTTCATATTTGTGTAGGTGTGACGACGATGACAATGATTACGGCAATAACGATGTTAAACATAGAAACGATGACGACGGAGACGATGCTCAGTGGATAGGACTGGTATATTGGTCTTGTCTATACTCAGTGGATAGGACTGGTATATTGGTCTTGTCTATGCTCAGTGGATAGGACTGGTATATCGGTCTTGTCTATACTCAGTGGATAGGACTGGTATATTGGTCTTGTCTATACTC